>JAUCBJ010007819.1:0-64200 GCA_032718475.1 Nemertoderma westbladi
ATATACTGTAGATATTTTTTGTCATTGTAATGGGAATTCCAGAAACTAAGAAAATGGTATATAAATAAAGTTTTCAAAGTAATAATTCATAATAAATGTAATTCAGCATAGCTCAATAACCTTTCTACCATTGGCAATCAGAAAAACAATATTAAATATGAGAATTTTCTTTGAAAATTGAGAAAATTAAAAAAGTGTGAAATAAAGTAAATATTCATTCCACTGTTTTCCTAAAGTTTATATGTATTCGACCTTTCCGAATCTGAAAAGCGATGTTTAGCGCAAAATCATATATTTTTTGTCCCAGATTCGGTAAACACTTGAGATAAATAAGGCTCAAAATAAAATTGGCTTTCGGTAACATCAATGTCAACACTCTGAGGATACCCCACATCAATAAATCCATTGACATGTGACCATATCTCACCAGTCAACCCTCTGTAATACTCGCGAAATTTACAGACTAGGTTTAGCATCTTTATTAATCTCACCACTACCGGTACATTTCTTCCAAAACTGTTGCTAGCCTAAGACCAATCAAGTTCATCAGTCTGAGTTTTCACATATGCGTACCTATGTACTTCGCTCCCCGTAAAGAAGATCTGTACGCCCTACGCGCAAATGCTAATAGATATTGTGATTGGGCTTGGGCATTGTGTAATCTATTGTTATTCTCCAGGCAGAAGAAAAAGTTGAGCGACTTAAATAGCACTCTGTATCAAACCAAGGCGCCCCTGGTTCATGTGTATTATTTTGTAAACTTTGTAAATTCCGTAAAGCCGGGCGTCTAGCTCGCACAGACAAGTTTACCTACAATAACACTCCCATAGAAATAGTCCTTCAACCGTCCCTCTGCTTCTCTGAGCACATCCAGTTAAAGAAAGCCACTGCTTATTCAACGATCGGTTCACTGACACATCTCCATTTACTCTCTATTGAAACAGGACTAAAAATATTCAACATGAAAATTACCACTTCAGCACTCTACCTAATAACTAGTATTGGTAAATACCTAACATTACAGAACCTTAAAGACACGACGCGAACGTAACAACAACTTCATCACAGAATCTTTTCTGGACGGCCCCGGATTTCAGAATTCCCATTGGAAGATGGCAGGTCAGCGTAACAGGCACGTTATTACTCGTGCGACCGCCCATGGGTTCCACCACCTAATCTGCGTCAACCAAACGCCTTTCCACTCGCTATCTACCGAATGTATATGTCAGTATTGTAACCTCCCATGTACACGACGATATCATGCATTTAACTGCAGCGACTGCCCTCCACTTTCTCGTCTCGCATCTCAATAACTAATAATTGTATTCAATTTCTTATCTATTTATTTATGTACATAAATTTTACTGGTTTCCATTTACCCCGCCTGGGGTGTATCGAATTAATATTAATGGATGGATATTACGTAGTTAAAACGATGGCCGTTGGGGACCATCGTAACTACAATACATAGATAATTGGTTCCATGATAGATAAATTGGCGCCAACGAATCTAGAGAGGTATTGTTAAACAAACTCTGTTACGATTTTATAAAGTGACGAGGCCGCAAACCTTTCATTGTAAAGTTCCAGTATTCCCCGAATCAAACTCCCAGAGTTACCCATCGATGTTGGTAGGGATAGAGGCCCAAATGTTCTTAGTAGCTACCAGTGCATCTGTTACATCTATTGTATTTGGATCTAATTTAGGTACCCAATTATATTCCTACGTTCACTCCTAAGGCGCTCCACTCCCCTAAGCACTGTAGCTGCTGCATTCGGTATTACAGTCAGCCAAACCCAGAAAGTATTAAAGGCCCCAACTGGTGAGGTTTGTGTCATTAAATTGAATTATATTGGTAATATTTAGACTGTCACATTTATACTTCAGTTAGTCCGAATTGTATTAAATATGTCTTCGAATACTTTGAGTGACGCTGCTTGGGATTTACTGGATCGTATCATGGCAGATGAAAGTGATTCTCAGTCCGGTGAGGAGGAACAAGAGAAATGCGTCACTCCACCAACTGTTAATAACGAAATCAGCAACACAAACAGCGGTATAAACGTTATCAGTTTTAAATCAGAATCAGAATTTAATTGTGGTACTTCTGAAGATAAATCTCTAAACGTCAAGCAAGAGTTCTGTACAGATGAACAATATTCTAATAATCAAATCGGTAACACAAACAGCGCTTTAAACGTTATCAGTTTTAAATCAGAAGCGGGAGCTATTTGCGGTACTTCTAAAGATACATCTCGAAAGATCAAACAAGAGTTCTGTACAGATGAACAATATTCTAATAATCAAATCGGTAACACAAACAGCGGTTTAAACGTTATCAGTTTTAAATCAGAAGCGGGAGCTATTTGCGGTACATCCGAAGATACATCTCGAGTTGTAAGACAAGATTTCTGTATTGGGAAACCATCTCCTTGTGAAGTTATTGCTAAGTCCGTTCTCAATTGTAATCGAATTAATCGCAAAGTAAATTTAGAGAATCGTAAACAATCATTGTATAAAGGTATCAAGTATAATTGTGGGTCTTGTGTCAAACAATTTACTCAAAAAGGATATCTGAAGATACACATAGAATCAGTACATAAAGGTATCAAGTATAATTGTGGGTCATGTGAAAAGCAATTTAATCAAAAAGGGAATCTAAAGAAACACATAGAATCAGTACATAAAGGTATCAAGTATAATTGCTGTTTTTGTGACAAACAATTTGGTGACAAACGGAGTCTAAAGAGTCACATGGAATCAGTACATAAAGGCATCAAGTATAATTGCGGTTCTTGTGACAAACAATTTAGTGAAAAACATAATCTTAAGAAACACATGGAATCAGTACATAAAGGTATCAAGTATAATTGTGGTTCTTGTGACAAACAATTTAGTGCAAAACAGAGTCTGAAGAAACACATGGAATCAGTACATAAAGGTATCAAGTATAATTGCAATTCCTGTGACACACAATTTACTAGCAAAAGAAATCTGAAGAGACACATAGAATCAGTACATAAAGGCATCAAGTACAAATGCGTTTATTGTGACAAACAATTTAGTGACAAAGGAGTTCTAAAGAAACACATGGAATCAGTACATAAAGGTATCAAGTATAATTGCGGTTCTTGTGACAAACAATTTAATGAAAAACATAATCTTAAGAAACACATGGAATCAATACATAAAGGTATCAAGTATAATTGCGGTTCTTGTTACAAACAATATAGTGACAAACGATATCTGAAGAAACACATAGAATCAGTACATAAAGGTATCAAGTATAATTGCGGTTCCTGTGACAAACAATTTACAGCAAAAGAAATCTGAAGAGACACATAGAATCAGTTCATAGAGATATCAAGTATTATTGTGAATCTTGTGAGCAACAATTTACTGACAAAGGATATCTGAAGAAACACATAGAATCAGTACATAAAGGTATCAAGTATAATTGCGGTTCTTGAGAAAAACTATTTAGTGACAAAGGGAAAATGAAGACACACAAACACTCAGTTCACAAAGATACCAATTAAGGCTCCTGGTGGTGGAATCTTTAAATTACCGACTTCAATCCCGTTTTATCAACAGAAATAAACTGCGGTACCGCGTCTGTCGGTCTGTTTATCCCTTTACTTACAAACTATATATGCGTGCACTTTGTTATCTTAAACTGACAGTATATTATATGATTAATTTCACCATGGGTCGTGCAATAGTTATTAATCAATCAGACCACATGCAGATATTTTGCAAAGTCAATTTTCTTGGAATAACATTTTTCATTTTCAAATTAATAATCATCCGCTATTTTTCCACCAAATTTATTTAATTTGGCTCATTGGAAGTGGTTTCGACAGTTCTTTAAATGTTATCTTATGAAATTTTGATTGATATTAACATTTTTGTGTAATTTACCTATTTTAAATAAAAAGTTATTAAATTAATTAAAATTAAAATGGCGATAACTTTTGTGGATTCGATGGCACTGAATACAAAAAATGTACGCGTACGCGTATGTCAAATCGGTCAATGTTACGGTAACGGGGTTGTGTGGCTGCGCGCCGTATCGTAAACATGAGCTTACGCATTATTCGATCTTGCGTATTCATTAAAATTTGTGTTAGCGGATTCTGTCTGCTATGCGCTTCTATCACAGAGTGCGAGGGGAGCCAATTTACCAATATTTGCCAGAACAAACTCCGGCTAGTAAGGGAACTCATTAGTTCTCTTGCAGCAAGCCGATTCATCTCATTCGTTTTTCCGTTTTACCAATTCACAGTTGAGTCAGGTGATTGCTAGCTACTGTAGACCAAACTCTGCAAAGGGCTGCAGTTGGCACTTTACATCCATACAGTGTGCATCGTTTTGTACCTCATAGTCTAACGGTTGTCACGGAAGGTTACTGGTCAGCGCAATATATGTAAATCATACTGTATAGCAGTATACAGTAGCTAAACATTATAGACTCTTATTCACCGGGCCTACGGCCAGACAGTCACCATAAATACTACTACGATTGGCATGCAGCATTGCAGCTGCATTATATATATATATACATTACATATATATTAAAAAATGCTGTGCCGGATTGTCCACGAAATTTCGCCGCCAGAACTGCCTATCGCCCATGACATTTGCTAGATCATCCGCATCTACAAGGCCAGTGTCCTTTAAGATGAGTCTAAGAAAGTCATGGGCTGTCCACCATGCTTATTCACTACTTGAGGCTGCCAAACCACAAGATTATGCACTGGCTGGTTCTCACAACCAAAGCAATGTCCTGCAAAGCGGAGGGAGCTTTGTTATAGTATCAAGCAGGGGAGACTAATGGGACACCTGCTATGTTGTATAGAGACTGATTGGAGATGTGTTCATTGTAGTTGAGACAGTGAACCCGGCGCAGCATTCTTGTGAAAGTGCCATGCCATCCAGAAATTTGGTGTCCTCGGCAGTTAGAGCCCAGCATGGACTACCATATAGGAGTACTGGTAGGCCTACTACAGCTACAAATAATCGAACCTTAAGGTTCCGTTTTATTCTATGGGACTTCCAAATCTTTGACAGACTATTTAATGCTGCCCATGCCTGTAAGCGGATTCAATTCCACTTCATTACCCACCAGAAAATGGGATTAGTGGCATTTTGCAATATGTTGGGGATACGAGATTACCAATATTAATCTCGCATCATAATCAACATTGGGGGGGGGGGGGGGGGGGGATACAAGCCCCAAAGCCACAGAGAAAGGCGAGAGGTCAAACCACCTCCGAGGGAATACAGCTAGTAGAGGCTAGCAGCGGGGGGGAAACACTCCCAGGGAGTGCCAAAGTGACAATTAGTATATCAGCCAATAGTGGGGAGGGAAGCACGTGGTAAGGAACAGGAAAGCATCCATTGGGTAGAGGGCCAAAGTAGAGTAGGAGGTAAAACCAATATTCAATGTGTGATTAATTATATATTATCTTACATTACTGGTTTACCAGTCAGTTGTGTTATTCAGTTCAGTCAGTGCAGACCAGTCATAGTTAATGACCACCACCGCCATACCGGTAACAATTAACTTGTATTTTCTGCTTATTATCTACTGGCGTGCTATTATCGTCCATATTAATCAATATCGAGAGAAAACAGAAACTCTTACTGTTTTCCCCAACGGCCTCGGCCAAAGCTACTAGCATGATCCCCAGCAGAATGGTGACGCGTACATTTCTAACCCGGTCGGGATCTCTGATCCCGTCACAGTCATTAACTGCTACCTACCAATATACTGTGACTGCAAAGAGAAATAGAAAGATGGCGGAGGAAGGAACAACCCTATTATCAGAGGGAGAGAGGACACCGCCACGTACCCCGGACGACACCAACGAAACGATCCGTGAGGCCGCGATGCGACGGTATCGGCCAGCGACGCCAGATTCGCCGATGGGAGACAATCTGGCTACCCAAGCGGAGCGCGGCCGTCAACCACGAGGGAGAGGCGAGTCGACGCACGACGGCGGTCGGAGTACCGAAGTCGCCGGCCAGCCACAGGCCGAGGGCGACGGACGGCCCACCGGAACGGCGACGGTGGGGCCACCGGTACAACGCCGGACGAGGAGAGGAGGCGGAGTTGGCAAAGAGGACGTTGGGACGAGTGATCGGCTACAACGGGCCTACCACGCCACCAAGAAACTGCTTAAGGAGGCCAAAGAAGGGAGAAAGGTAGACCAGCCTAAACTACATCAGAGGCTAGGTGAGTCAAATAAACATTTTCGATATTTAGTCCATTTTGGACAGGGAGAACTGGCGAGTGAGAGAGCGAGGGGGGTCGCCACGGAACTGTTTGAGTTGTGGCGGTCCGGGGTAATGGAGCCTGAGGTAGTGTACGTAGGGCCCTACTTAATGGATGCTAGGGGAATTAAGTTAGTGGGTTGGGTGGACCCGCATGATGGCGAACCCGATGTTAACTCCAAGGATTCAGTGTCATCGGTTAGTGAGAACCCCAGAAAGCGGGGGAAAGTTAGTAGGACAGAGAGGTGACGGGAGTCTGTCGCGACCGATAAGTCCACTACATCCTCCGCAAAAGCAAGAAGGGTGATAGAGATAGATCTGGCGTGTCAACTAGACCTTGTGGCGCTGGATCAGCAGGAGTTGGAGAGGCAACTGGACGAGGGAACCGCGTTTTTAGAGAAAGAGAGAGAGTTAGCGAGGGAATGTAGAGAGAGAGCCGAGAGGGTGGCGAGAAACTGTAGGGAGCGGGAGGAGAGAGAGATAAATGAGCGCGAGGAGCGGGAGGCGAGAGTAGAGAAAGAGTGTATAGAGCGAGAAGCGGAAGAGGCGGCGAGGGTAGAGAGGGTAACGAACGAAAGTAGAGAGCGGGAGGCGAGAGTAGAGAACGAACGTAGAGAGCGGGAGGCGAGGGAGACAGAATTAGCGAACCAAAGTTTGCGAGAGGATAGAGAGAAAGAGAGAGTGGGAAAGCGTATGCGGGATGATATGCATACCCGGTTGAGGGGACTTATGCAATACCAGGCGAAGCAAAAGCGCCGGTTAGAACTGGTGAAGCTGGGATTATCGGAGAGTGAGGCTGGTTCGGGTAGTATTTACGAGGAGCCAGAAGTAATAGAAACGTTTGTAACACCCCACTTACAGGCACCGGACGACAGACCCATGACTGGTGTAACCGTACGGGCGGGGGGGGGGGGGGGGGGGGGGTGATAATAATACATTAGAAGGAATTAATATTAATAGTACCGTAGTAGACAACCCTAATCAAAATTTTATTGCAGGAAATAATGCTTTACCCGGTAATAATAATTTTGATTCAAATATGCAAAATAATCCAAATCATTCTAACTTAAAACGCGCAAAGTAACCCAAATAATAATACAAATTTAAATGTACAAAATAATCAAAATAATATTAATTCAAACATACAAAATAATCCAAATAATAATCTTAATTTAAATGCACAAAATAATCCAAATGGTAATTTCAATTTAAACGCACAAAATAATCCAAATAATAATAATAATTTAAATGTACAAAGTAATCCAAATAATGACTCCAATTCTGAACAAAATAATTTAGATAATAATATTATTGATAACGGTGCTATTAATACGAATGTGGGGGAGACAGGTGGACCGACCAGCGAGAGCCTGCAAGGCCACATAGTTACGCAGGGAGTAGCAGGGGTGAGTGAACCCGACGGGAGCCTGCAAGGCCAGGTAGTTAGGTAGGAAGTAGTGGGGGTGAGTTAACCCAACGGGAGCCTGCAAGGCCACGTAGTTAGGCAGGGAGTAGCAGGGGTGAGTCAACCCCATGGAGCCTGCAAGGCCACGTAGTTAGCCAGGGAGTAGCGGGGGTGAGTCAACCCAATGGAAGCCTGCAAGGCCACGCAGTGGAATGTCCCACAAGCGTCGGCGGATAATGCGTGGGGCGAGTTAGGTGAACCGCAGCACCCAACGACGTAGAATAGTAGGCGGATTGCGAGTATCCCCAGGAGCGTCCAACCGGCAAGAGATAGAGAGGTTGGCGCCGTGAGCAGGCGAGCAACGAGACGTCGAGCCCAGTCGGAAGACGGAAGAAGAACAGTGGATTTTAACCAGGAGGTTAAAGAGAGATCTCATGAGCGGGAGCGCTACACTGAAGAGAGAATAAGTGAAGAAAATAGAAGAAGCATTGCTACGGGCAACTGGAGAGCAAGGACGGACAGCAAACCATTGGTGGCAGAGATGGAGTTAGAGAGTCAGTGGGGTCGAACTCCGGGAGATTGCCGTCGCCCCAGAGAGACGCAGCCTGGTAAGATATACCATACACCGGGAGAAGGGTACAGGATGTACTGGTACGAGGACGAGGACAGAAGAGGGGGTCGAAGAGAAACTTCCCAACAGGATATAGCTGCCGATCGAGAGTACGGTAGACGCGGGGAGGACTTATTGGAAAATTCGAGAAGATTAAACTTCGGCCCGAAAGGACACAGGCAGACTGCAGGACATACTGTAGGCCCTACTGCACATACTATAGGCCATGCTGGAAGAGATAGTGTAGGCGATAGGGTAGTGCGAACAACGGGATTAGATCCAGAAGTCGTGGCGTACATACCGGTAGGTAGGCAAGAAGTGGATAGGCCTATACCGGTACCTGCACACCAGTATGACTATCATATGCAGGGGTATAACATATATCCAGGGGAGGGTGGAGTTATTGCCGATAGGCGTGTGGGCCCCAATATATTAACATCAACCCCAGTACCAAACATAACAGGGGGGGGGGGGACTGGGTGACATTCCCCCATTTCAATATCAGCAATACACTCAGCTGAGAATAAAAACCCCGAACCCCTTGGACCAGAATAGATCGTGTGATACGGAGATATGGAGGGGGCCGTTACCCCCAATGATATATCCGACACAGAAAAGGTCGACAGGCTCGACGGGTGGACCGCACCCAACAACAGGAGAGTCTGTACAGCATCCGTCGAACCCATTGGAAGCATAGGCGATGGGAATGGCAACACTCATTGATGCGCTTAAGACCAGGATCGAGCTTCCACCAGTGGAGCCATTTAAATTCGATGGAAGCAGACCGGAAGAATACCTGCAATTCCGATGCATGTACAGTAATGAAATATTAACTAAAAATCTGATGCAGGCGGAGTGCCTAATATATTTACAAGTCTACACAGGACCCAGCGTACGATATCGTAAGGGAGAATCAAGGTATTGAGGGCGGATCCACGACTGCATGGCGGGCCCTGGACAGGGACTACGGAGTACGGACACCCTGCCAAGATCATCCTGCAGACCTTGAGGGGAATAACATCGGGTGCCCTACAGGATAACCCTGTTAGTATAAAGACTTTCCGAATAAGGTCGAGAAGGCGTTGATCGTGCTAAAGACCTTGGATGTGCCATACGAGCTCAACGCATTGAATAACATCACCACGATAGCGCAGGCACTGCCAATCTGGCTACGGAACAAATGGAGGAAGATCGCCTTCTCCACCCGGGAGAAGAAAGGTGTGGAACCGGGCATAGAGGAAATGTCGAAATTCCTCAATTATGAAGCAGAGTTGATCACGGACCCAGTCTACAGCGAGGATAGTCTGGGGAGGGTGCTGAAGACCGAATATAACAGGCCAAAACCAGAACATAGTGCAGCAAATGCGTTACCAAAGCTGAGACAATCGCTACCATATGCGACGACGCAGGGGACTGATAGTCCACATGTAGCCAGGGGTAGGGCCACACCATGGAGCAGACAGGGGAAAAATAACAACACAAACAAACATAACCCCAACACGCCCAGTAGGCCGAAACCAAACAATAAGAATAGTAGGGATCTAGGTACGAACACAAGTGCGATACGCAGCACACTGTATAGGGAAGGCTATAATCCGAGAAACAAATGCCAATTACATTCAAACGCACTTCATCAGACCATGAACTGCAGGTACTGGCAAGTGTTACCCAAACAAGATCAGGTAGAATACGCGAACAAAAGTAGAATCTATCATTGACATGTGGCAGGCGGACACAAGGCTGTACAATGTAAAGAGACACCAATTAAATTCGGTCAAGGCAAAGGCCAAACAATGGCGACAAGCACCATAGGAGCAAAGAGAAGGGGAACGGTACTACTCGGGATGGTACCGGTGAGGGTAATGCGAGAAAGCGGTCGATCAGTTACCACGTTAATGCTGGTTGACAGCGGAGCAGCCTTCACGTTGGTGGAGAATTGGGTGGCCGAGGAGATAAGGTTACAGACGAGGCCGAGCAGGATGGCGGTTACTACTATCTCGAGCAAGGATGAGGTCCTGGAGATGAGGACGGGAAGGTGCGAGATATCAGCAATAGCACCGGGATGTGACTAAGGGGCGACCATTGACCCCATTCAGGTAATAGAATCGATCAACATAAATGCCAGGTGACCAACTAACATCGAGGTTGAGCAATACAGATTCCTGGACGAAATCGATTTCTCGATACTGGAAGTGGGCGGACGGCCCACGAGAGAGTACGAACAATCTTCGGAGAGGACAGGGAGCGTGATCCAATGGCAGTTCTCACAATGTTTGGATGGACGCTTAGCGGCCCAATCAAAACCAAGATTCCATTCGGGGTGTCGGAGATATCGGGGTGCATGTTCGCGGGGACCATGAGGGAGATGGAGGATGAAGGAGCAGAAGAGCAGCTTAAGAGGCTGTTAAGACAGGACTTCGAAGGATTAAAGGAGGCCAGGGTCGGAACCTCGGTAGAGGATAAACAAGCAATAGAAAGTGTGAAGGAGTCAATGAAGTGCGACGAGGGACGGTACACCATAGGCATGGTGTGGAAACAACCAAAACTACCGTTGCCTGACAATAAAGGGATGGTACTCACGAGGCTTCGCAAACTGAAGCAAAGACTCAGACGGAGCCCCGAGAAGGATGAGTACATCCATAAGACAATAAATAAATATGTGGAAGAGGGATGGGCAGTGGAGTTACCGGTCAACGAACCGAACACGGACAGGACCTACTACCTGCCACTTCCTGTGGCTTTAGACCCAAAGAAGGGTAAACAGTGCATGGTGGTTGATGCATCGGCCAAAACGAATGGCAAGAGCCTAAACGACTATCTGCTGGAGGGCCCCAACATCTACAACTCGGGGATAGAGGTCTTGTTGAGATTTAGAAATGGGAGGCATGCCTTCTCGTGCGAAATTGAAGGCATGTTCAACCAAGTCTGTGTGACGGAAGAGGACAGCAACAGCCACCGCTTCCTATGGTACAATGGCGACGAAGAACCGTCTGCGATACCGATGTACAAAATGGGGGTGCAAAACATGGGGGCCAAGTCATCGTCATTTACGACGACTATGGCTGTGAGAGATACGGTAGAGGGGAAAGAGGGAGAGTATAGTGCCAAGGCGATTGACATGATTCGACGCAGTTTCTATGTAGATGATGGGATGGTATCTGGAAACACGGTTGAAGAAATACTGGAGATAGGGTGCTAGGTTCGCGACATCATAAAGGGAACCAGATTCAAGCTGACTAAGTTCCAGTCCAGCTCAGAGGAATTCATGAAAGCCATAGAAGACAGACAGCCAGAGTCGACCATGGACAACCCCACAACAGCGAAGGGACAGGACATGGCGAACAAGAGAGTGGAGTCTCAGCAGAAGGCGCTGGGGATCATGTGGAATCGGGAGACGGACGAGTTGCAGTATCAACTAAGCCAAGAAGGCGCAAATATCCACACAAAGCGGGGCTGTGTATCATACATAGCAAGGATATATATGACACCTTAGGCCTAGCATCCCCATTGTTAGTCACAGGGAAGCAGATACTAAAGAAAGTATACAAGTTGAAGGACGAGTAGGATACGGAGGTCCCGGAAGAAATAAGCAAACAGTGGAGTAAGTGGACGGGAAGGTTAGAACAGATGCATGCCACGCGTGTATTTCCCGGATGGAGATATGATGGACCTGGATCTACACATGTTCTCCGATGAATCTTTGGAAGCATACAGATCGGCACTTTATATTGTACAGCGGAAGGGGGCTCATAAGCCCAGACTTGCATTTAGTAAAGCAAAGGCAACACCACCAGATTCAGCATCAGTCCTGAAACTCGAGCTGACAGCTGCGATGTTAGGAGTAAGGGCCACAGCCTACTTGATGGATATTATACCCAACATAGTGGAGACACACTACTGGACGGACGCCATGGTAGTGCTAGGGTGGCTGCATAACGAGAAGACGATATACCCTATATTAGTCGCGAATAGGGTAGATGAGATAAGGGCGACAACCGACCTAGATAGGTGGCATTACTGCTCTACCGACGACAACCCAGCAGATTTGTTATCGAGGGGCGTGGCACTCCACACTTTCTCGAAGAAGGAAGTGTTGTGGCAGTACGGGCCATACTTCCTGAACGATAGATCAGCCTGGCCACCAATGAGGAAGGTGGACCCAGGCTCAGAGGAAGTAGTACCAGAAGAAGAAGGGGAAGATATATTCAGCCAGATGGTGAGGGAGATCAAGGAGGTGCCACCGAAATTAGAAGAACCATGCGACAACCCGATGGATAGCCTGCTCAGTTACAGCTCCAGCTGGTATAAGACCAAGAAGTTGGTAGCGTATTGGAGGGCCTATGGGGATTTCCTTAGGGGAGTTGGCAAGGATGCCAAAAGGAAACCAACCATCGATATGGAAGGAGCGGCTAAAGCCATAATACAGTACGAGCAGAGAAAGAACTACGCCAACAAAGTGGATAGAGTTAGCAAGCAACAACACCTTTGTCGAGACAGCGAGCTCAATACGCTGTCCCCATAGTTGAACAATGAGAGGATTCTGGTGATGAATTCCAGAGTGGTGAATAACAACAGCTTAGTTATCCCACCAAAACCCATAATAATTCCTTACAAATCACTGATAGTCCACCAGATCATTTGGGACTCGGATAAGTCGATACTACATGGAGGCACGAATCAGACCCTCACGGAGATAAGAAGAAAATTCTGGATCACGCAACTTTGGAAGACAGTGAAGGTGCTAGTGGGGCAGTGCCAGACCTGCCGACAGACGAGAATGGAGAGGGCCATACAGGAGATGGCACCATTACCAGCCAATAGAATGAGACAACACGACCCGTCATTCACGCACTGCGGCGTTGACATGTTCGGGCCGATTAAGATTAAGGTGATGCGACACATGGAGAAACGCTACGGCATTATCTTCGTATGCAACAACACATGGGTGGTAGGAATAGAACTCGCGCAGGACGCTACGGCATTGGCATTTATTAATGCCTTAGAGAAATTTAGAGACTGCAAAGGGGGAACAATCGCGGTGATTTATTCAGATAACGGGACCAACTTTGTCGGAGCCGAGAACGAGTTGGCCGAGGCCTTCGACATCCTGGAGGGAGACAATGTCAGGGCAGCTATGAGGAGACAGGAAAGTGAAGTGGGAAAGCAGGACTCCGTACGGCCACATACCTTAGGATGTGTAGAGAGACTTGTGGGAAGTTCTAAACGTTTAATGACGAAGTTGATGAACACCCACATGGTCACAGAGGACATACTAAGAACGGTGCTAGCCAAGTGCGAGGGAATCATTAATAGCAGACCGCTATATCCGGAGGATGACGACCCAGAATCACTGGACGTGCTAACACCGGGACACTTTCTGATGGAGAGGCCGGCGACCATCGACATGCGGGGTGTAGACCCAGATGACATACATTCCTGTCAAAGTTGGAAAGTCGCCAAGGCAATAAGTGCCGAGTATTGGAGGAGATGGGTAGAGGAATATCTTCCCACATTACACAGGAGGAGTAAGTGAAGAAACACCACTAGGGAGCTGAAGAAAGGTGACTTGGTAATCGTTACTGACGACACAATTATCAATATCCAGTGGAGACTAGCGAGAGTGGTAGATACTTACCCCGACGAGGACGAAAGAGTCCGGTCGGTGGAAGTGAGAATAGGAGGCAAGATAGGAGCAAAGGATAAGAAGACCTACAGGAGGGCTGTATGAAAGTGCTGCCTAGTAGAAGGGGCACCTTAGAGTTTAGACATCCAAATATTGGACTGAGGGGGGTGGGAATGAGGGCGAGACGCCCTTCCTACACAAAATATAAAAAATAATAAAATAATAAAATTAATTAGAGAGATATTAGAAAGTTACAAAGTAATAATAGTAGATAATACGTAGCACTAAGTAAGTAGTTAGAAGTTAGGGAGTGTGGTACATTGACGTACCACAAGAGTAGTAGGGTACATAGTACCATAGGCAGAAGTTAAGGAGTGTGGTACATTGACGTACCACGAGAGTAGTAGGGTATATAGTACCGTAGGCAGAAGTTAGGGAGTATGGTACATTGACGTACCACGAGAGTAGTAGGGTACATAGTACCATAGGCTGAAGTATAGGGAGTAAGGTATATTGACATACCACGAGAGTAGTGGCAGGGTACATAGTACCGCTGGTAGGAGTTAGAAGTATAGGGAGTGTGGTATATTGACATACCACAAGAGTAGTGGCAGGGTACATAGTACCGCTGGTAGGAGTTAGAAGTATAGGGAGTGTAGTATATAAACATACCACGAGAGTAGTGTCAGGGTACATAGTACCGATGGAGTTAGAAGTTAGGGTTAGTAGAGTTAGTAAGAGTTAGTAGCAAGAGAGTAGAGAGTATGATATATAGATATAACGAAAGAGCCCCGAAAGAGAGAGGGGGGCACGTGGGTACAGCAGCATAGACCGTGTAGGCCGCACGAGACAGACCACTGCAGTGCAAGGCTCAAAGAGTAAGTTTAGGGTGTTTGATACAGGGCCAGGAGGCTGCCTGGTATAAACTAGCACAATAGAGAATAGCTAGTCTACCCTGTATACAAACTATAGGGGTTATCTAAGTAAAATAACCCACCATAAGCGATAATAGCATACTAATAAAAAATAAAACATTGTTAGAAGTAAATCTGACAAATTATGGTACAGTAAGTAAACGATTCTAGAACATAATAAAAGTAACTGACAGATTTAGGAAATTTAAAAAAAATTGACACTTTGGGGACGCATAGGTAAAATATAGTACAAAAATTAAGATTTGAGAGAGATAGGCCATTACTAAACTAGTACAGACCATCTTACTAAACGTCACTCATCTACTTGAGCCTTGGTAAGGCACCACCAAGCAGGTGAGCAAGCGAGAGAGTTTGTAATGGCGGAGAGACTAGTTAAGAAGATAAAGACGGAGAGGAGTGGAAAGGAGATACTAGTGGACTTCACGCAAAGGCATCCAGAGGAGAAGATGAGGGGATACTATGAGCCGCTAGCGAAGGGTCACAAAGCGCGAGCGCTGCAGGACCACTTCAGGGAGATACACGAAAGACGACTGGTCGGGACCTATGGGACACCGTTGCTGGACAACTCGATCCTCGGGTATTTTCGCTACATAGTGAAAGGGGACGAAGCGAAGTTCGGGATACTGAAGTATCCGAGGGAACCACCGAGAAAGGAATGGAGGAGGTTTCTAGAGTCTGTGAATAGGGGCGGATACATGGTACTGGACGATGAGGGGACTGTGGAGGATGACGAGGGTTCAAGAAGAGGGTTGGCGGGATCGGCTAGAACCATACTACTGCATTTGGGTGCGCCAAATGGAGACATATTCCTATTCGATCTAGGAACTTACGGGAAGAAGAGCAGGCCGAAGTTAAACTGGTTGCCAAGGGCGGTGCAAGACCTAGTAAGAGAGAAGACAACGGTGAAGGTGGGATCGGCGATCCGCGACGATGCTGAGCTTAAATAATGCCTTGGTGTGAGCCTTATGTTTTTTGAATAAGATTATTCGAATAATTTTCTTCTGTATTTTTATGAGAGGATCGATGGAATAGCCTGGTGAGCCCCACAGTATTTAACCAAACAACAGATATGGGCTAACTAGAGTATGGTACAATGTAAGCCGAATTTGTTCTGAAATAGAGTGTTTAATTTTGTTGATAACCCCAATGTTTTTAGAAATTTTATAACGTATGTATTTTATGTGAGTTTGCCATTTAAGATTATCTGTAATCATAATATCTAAAAATGTTGTGGATTTCACTTGGGAAACCTCATACAGTACCTAGCATTTGAATCGGTGGGACAGTTTGATCTTTAGGTCGCTTCAATTTAAATATCATAAAATTAGTTTTGTCAAGATTTAATGTGATTAATGTATTAATCATTTGAGCAATATTTTTTCCGGACATAAAAATATTCGTATCGTCTGCAAAATAGTATAAATTTTAATACTTTAGAATATTCCACAATGTCATTAATATATATGAGAAACAAAACTGGGCCCTAAATGGATCCCTGGGGTACACCTATGGTGATTTGGTGATGCATTCGCACCATATTGTACGTATTGGTATCTGTTGCAGAGATAATTTTTAAACCATTCCAGAGGTGTACCCCGAATTCCATAATGTTCCAATTTTTGACATAGATTGTTATGGTAGACGGTATCGAAAGCTTTAGATATGTCTAAAAAAATTACTATTGTCATTTGGGAATTTTCTACAGCGTCTGATAATTCGCTGAAAAGTAAAGATAGTGCTATATCTGGCGAACGCCCACTTTGAAACCCAAATTGACGAGATGTTATTATTTTGTATTTTTCTAAATAGGATATTAATTAGTTATAAACACACTTTTCAATAAGTTTTGAACAGAAAGGTATATTACACTAACAGGTCTATAATTTATAACGAATTTTTTATTTTTTGCTTTGTAAAAAGGAATAATTTTTGCTATTTTCATAGCTCTAGGAACAATTCCAGTTTCCAAAGGAGTTAATTATGTGTAGCAAAGGGTCAGTAATATGATTAAATACATATTTTATTATAGATGGATTTATTAGATCAGGTCCAATTGCTTCTTTATTAGTTAAGGAGGAAACTATATTTGTGAGTTCATCTTTTGAAATGTTTGAGAGAAACATTGATGTGTATTGCCCACCTGGAAGGTATTTGTAAATCGATTCATTGGTTGAAGGTATTTTTGCTGCTAGTTGTTGCCCAAATGACGAGTAGTGTTCATTGAATCCGTTTGCAATCTCAGTGCCATCTTCCTCAAATCTATTTTTTATAAGGAACGATGAGGTGTAT
Organism: Nemertoderma westbladi; assembly: GCA_032718475.1. NCBI lineage: Eukaryota > Metazoa > Xenacoelomorpha > Nemertodermatida > Nemertodermatidae > Nemertoderma > Nemertoderma westbladi. The sequence continues at coordinate 17,140 of JAUCBJ010007819.1, forward strand.
TGTGATTTTCTTTTATGGGAGGGAATTAGCGACTTTATTACTCCCCAAGTTTTACTAATATTACCCTTTAATTTTTCGAACAGTTCACTAAAGTATAATTTTTTTGCGAATTACTGTGGTTGATTATTTTTACATTTTATAAAAGTATCTTTAGTGTCCTGTGTTTTATATTTGAGAAAAGTGGAATAAAGCTTGTGTTTTGTACGGATTGAACTAAAAACAGAATCACTTATCCATGGTTTAACGGGATTTATAATACGGATTTTCTGAAGAGGAAAGTGTTGATTATAAAGTTCCTGACATAAATCGATATAAAGTTATCGTAAGCAGTATCTGGATTTTAAGACCCCAAAACGTGCTTCCACCCCACCTTAGTTATACTCTGAATAGCTTTTTTGAATTGGGTAGTGTTCGATTTGGAATGGTCACGTCGATAGTAAAACTTCGGGGCGCACCGCCCCAATTAAGTAAAGAATATAGCAATATAATAAAGGTAGCGCGAATAGACCACGAATCGCGAATACTCCCCTTGTGAACTAAATAGTGGTTTACTTTCTTAAATCCGATCGATTTCCAGCTCTAGGCTCTTTATCAAGGTTTTAAATATAAATCAACAATACATAATATTTAATATTTAGAGCGTACGTACGTAGGTACCGGTATTAGTTATTTACATAGGTAGATCAGTAGATTGATTTATATTTAAAACCTTGATAAAGAGCCTAGAGCTGGAAATCGATCGGATTTAAGAAAGTAAACCACTATTTAGTTCACAAGGGGAGTCCCCAGCGTTTAACTCATAAAATCATAATGTTCCAAAATCCCCTTAAGACGGCATGTCGTTCCATTTTAACAAAACGTTATGATAGGTAGATGATCTGAAATATTGGCTAACAAGATTCAAGTATAATGATAGTGTAGTCATTAGTTAAATTAAATTGGAACGATTCCTAATTCTTCAATAGAAACGTTTCTCGATTAAATTGGAACGCTCCACAATAATGTATTCCTAAGGATGAAACGTCTCCTTAAAAAAGTGTACCAATGTATTCAACGGGAATGTGTACCAATGCTTTCTATGGGAGGCATATACTTGTTGATTTGTGGTAACGTAGCAACACATTTGGTTGGAAATTCAAATTGTTACTGGCTGCCATACTGCAGACTGGCGGATTGTACTATTGAACAAAACAGCTTCATGACATTGCTTGTGTGTGGTTCCTTCGTATTTTTGTTGACTTTTTCGGTCCGCATCTCCTTACCTGTTACTCCAAACGTGTTTGCCGTTCATTCTAATCGCATTATGTACAATTTATACGTAATCCTACGAGGCCGAGGCGAGGACGACGAATCTATCGAAGAAATTAAACTCGAAATGTAATTTACCAAACCGTTGGCTGGTTGGTTTGGATGGTTGTTGGTTATATTGGGTGACATTATACAGTGTATTATCTGACGTCGGTTGTTAAAGCAGAGAAAATCTCGGTGAAATCAGTGAGTTTAATAAACTTAATTAGTTTGATGGTAGGTAGGTACCGGTACCGATAGCAGGATTGTTCCCGGAATATGTAGGAGGTTTACCTAATCGAATAATTTTGTATTAGGGAGATGTTTTTCTTTATTAGTTCAGTTATTCCCCTTATCCGTTGGGAGACCACTCGGGTCTCGGCACAGATTCGATACATGACTATCACCGATCCCATCCAGACCCTGTCATTTACTGACGTCCCAGACCGATCTGGACAAGCGAAACTGCGGAAGCCGAGGGCTAAGGTGGTGGCCAAGCCACAATCAGTGGACCAGGACATTGTGGCTGAAACGCCACAATTAACTGGGCAGCTGATGTGGCCCAACCACCCCAGCTGACTGGCCCTGCACTTAGCGATGTCCTTCGGCTTGCGTTCGGTCTGGGACGCTGTGTTTATGGAGGACCCGGTGGTAGCTGTGCCTGTGGCTGTTGAAAGTGATCGCGCCACATTTGTGGCGACTGATTACATTCAGCTGGAGGCACCGCTGCCCGGATCCGTGTCCCTGCCATCGCCACAGGTGGCATGGACCACTCCCGGCAACAGAGACCTTTACGGTGATCATTCATATCCCAGTGTCCCAAACGTCCATCAGTTACCTTCCTCAGTACCGATTGTTCCCTCTGGCCCTTCTTCTTCAACCCCAACCCAACTAGAACTTCCACATTCCGATTTCTCTTTACACCCATCTTCCCCCAGCAGTACATCCTCCAAGAAAGTCCCACTATCCATTTATGTACGAAAACTTACAGCCCAGAAATCTAAACCCCTAAAACCAAAATCCAAAAGATCCAGAAAGATCACAAATTGCCCCGAATGTCACCAGAAGGTTTCTGCACCCGGTCACCGTGCCTATAGGGACTCCTTTTACTGCCCCACAACCAACATAACATTTGACGAGTGGGTGATGTGTAGTACTTCTGCTATTTAGTCAGTCGTCAGTCATGCAGTACACCTAGGCCTAATGCTTGGTTTGTTCTATATCTATACTTATATTAACACCATTAATATACGTCATACTAAGTCCACCAAACCCCCCTATTCATATACATTATGGCGCAGTGCTTCTGAACACGCCGATAAACTGGACCTACGAACTCCTACTATTCCCCATTAACAACATGGCGACAGATCCACGAAACCCCCACACCTTCATCCTGCGAAGCTCCCCGCCCGCCTTCGACATTGAGTCAGAGAAGGCAACGTGGGACCTCTGGAAGGATGAATGGGACGCCTTCCTCGCCACATCGGGACTCCTCAACCTGTTCATCTCCGACCCGGCGAATCCCCCGGATGCTGCCGTCACCAACGACCTACGTCGATCCACCCTCTGCCTATGTCGCGCTGCGCTCGCTACGGCGTTCTCTAGCGCCACTAACGCGGTAGTAAAGGGGCTCGCCCTTACTACCGAAAAAAACGCAAACTCGGAGGACGTCATCGATCAGTTGGGGCGGCACATCGACGGCGGGACCAACCGACGGGTTTACCGGCAGCAGTTGGCCCGACGTCACCGCCTCCCCGAGGAGAGTCCGGAATCCTTCCTCGTCGCCCCCCGGGACCTGGCCGCCAAGTGCGACTTCGCCGCGCTCGCCACTAAGGAGGCCCACCAAGAGGACCGCCTCCTGGACCAGTTCACTGCGGGATTCGGTGACAAAGAAGTTACAGAGCAACTCCTCCGTCTCCCCAATGACTGTTCCCTCGGCGACGCACTGCGGCTCGCCCAAGCCGTCTGGGCAGCGCGCAAGGAAGCCGCATCGCTCGCCCTGCCCTCGAACCCCGCCGCCGCCGTAACCCGCGCCCCGGCGCTACCAACAGGGCCTGGTCCACGAGGGGCGACAACCGAAGTCATCCCCCAAGTGCCCTCAGTTCGGTTACCCCCCACACCAGGCCGGCAAACGTTGTCCGGGCGCTACGGCCCGTTGCCGCCACTGCAACCAAGTCGGCCACTACAACCGAATGTGCCGCAGCCGCCCAACGCCGAACCCACGGACCAACTACACCACCCAGGAACCCGACAACGGACGGGACGACCACGAGTCCGCCCATAATGCCCAGGTCTGGTCCACGATCCTGGACGGACTCGACCTGGACTCCATCCCGGACGTCTCGGCCACGGAGAGACTCGAGTCCCTCGAAACCGTGACCATCGGCTTCCAGGTCACCAAAGACCCGATCGCGGTATCCCGGAGCTGCAGTTCCTTCCGGACTCCGGAGCCAACGTGACCACCATCCCTTGGCGGATCTACAGGGCGTTCGGAGGCCGCCACGAGAACCTCCGCCACCCCGACGGCCAACCGATGACGAGCCACAAGGACTCCGTGACCCCGCTGGCACCCCGCCTCGCCAATGGGAGCCGCCTCGGGTGGACCTTTAAGGGGATATTTAACGCCACCCTCCAGTGTACCGCCCTCGGAACTGTGTGCACCACCGACCTATGGGTGCTCGACGGGTTGCAACAGCCCCTCCTCTCCCGAAGGGTGTGTTTCACCCTGGGAGTACTGCGGAGTCCGATACTCCGCGGTGGCAACTTGGCGGCAATTACGAACCATATGGTTATAGAACAAACCAAGCCAATCACTCCGCCGCCACGCACCGATGCCCATCCACCAGTCCTGGTTGGGCCACCCAAACCTAACACCAACACACCGTCACCCCCACCGGGCGCTCCGGCACCCCCAGTAGCATCCGCCCACTCCGACTGGGAAGCCCTACACCGCCGTTTTCCCCGCCCACTGTCAGGGCAGTGCCGAGTCATGGCGGGAGGGGAACTCACCATCAACCTCACCCCCGGCGCCCAGCCCAACCAGTCCTATACGAACCGCTCCATCCCTGTTAACCTGGAGGCCGCGTTCAACCGGGAACTCGACGACCAGATCGCCATGGGAATCCTGGAGCCCGCCGGGGACGAGAACAACCCGGGCGAGTGGCTCAGCCCGATGGTCGTTACGCGGAAGAAAAGCGACCCCAACAAAGTCCGCATAACGGTTGATTTACGCGAACTTAATAAAGCCACAGTTCGCCCCAATTACTTCTCCCCCTCCCCGGTCCACGTCGTCTCAAGAATTCCCACCTCGGCCCGCTACTTCACCGTTCTCGACGGTCTTAAAGGGTTTCACCAGGTGGGCCTCGACCTCGCCAGCCGCCGTCTCACCACCTTCACAACCCCACGCGGCCGCTTCCGCTACCGGCGGATGCCCATGGGATGGCATGGCAGCTCCGATGTGTTTAACGTGAGGATGGCGCGCTCTCAGCAGAGTCCCCAACATCAGGCGGATAGTGGAGGATGTCATCATCCACACTGACACGGCCGAGGAACACCCGGAGGCCGTCGCCCGCGTCCTCGCAGCCTGCGACACCACCAACGTATCGCTGAACACCGACAAAGTTCAGTACTGCCTCCCCGAGGTCCGGTTCGGGGGCTACCTCGTCAGTCACGGGCACTACCGGATCGACCCGGCACTCACCGACGACCTCCGCCACTTCCCGGCCCCAACTAACCGCTGCGAACTCCGTTCCTTCCTGGGCCTCGCCCAACAGTTGGAAAACTCGACTCCCGAGATCTCCCAACTCGTCGACCCCCTCCGCAGTCTCAACACGGACAGGGCCGCCTGGGTTTGGCTTCCACAGCACCAGAACGCGTTCGAGGCAACCCTTACCATGCTGTCGAGTCCACTATACCTCTCAGGTTTCCACCCCGACAGGCGGACTGAACTACTGACCGGCGCCTCGCACCTCCACGGCCACGGCTTCCTCCTCCGGCAGTGGGACCCGGCCCCAAACCGATGGCTCACCATCCAGTGCGGCTCCCGAACACTCGCCAAACACGAGGCGAACTGGTCCGGGATGGCCGAGCTGGAGGCCCTCGGGGCGGCCTGGGCGGCTCATAAATGCCGCTACTTTCTACATGGGCTGAACCACTTCAAACTAGTCACCGACTGCAGCCCCTTAATACCCATCCTAAATGACAGGCGACTCGACCAAGTCACTAACGATCGGCTACTAAAGCTGAAGATGGCCCTCTCGCGGTTCAACTTTACCGCGCGCCACCAGAAGGGGGCCCGCCACCTCGTCGCCGACGCGTTCTCCCGCTGCCCGCACAAGAAACCCACTTCGGACGACTTCGTCCTCGCAGCCGAAGATGACAACGACCGCGAGTTTATTGTCTCCGCTGCTCTCGCCGAGTCCATCCCGACGATCGACGACCGCGATGCCCGCCTCCAGGAGATCCGGACAGCCGGTGCCGTCGACCCGATCTACGTGGCGCTCCTCGCCACGATCCGGGACGGCTGGCCGACGTCCCGCCACAATGTGGCTAACGACGACATGCGGCCCTACTTCCAGCACCGCACGGAACTGATGGTCCATGATGGAGTAATCCTTCGTGGGCCGCAGATCTACATCCCGGGGGCGCTCCGGCCCAACACCCTCCGACTGCTCCATGCCGCCCACCAGGGACTCAATAAAACCCGGGAACGCGCGGCCCGGTCGGTCTGGTGGTCTACGATGTCGAACGACATCGCCGTCGCCATTGAACGCTGCCAGTCCTGCCAGTCGTCCCTGCCCTCCCATGCACCGGAACCCCTCCAATGGAACCCCGAGGCCACCCGCCCATTCCAGAGGATCCACGCCGACCTGTTCGTCATCGACAGCACCAACTACATGGTCGCTACCGACGAATATACCGGCTGGCCCACGTTGTTCCTCCTCAGTTCCGATACAACATCCGCTGCCATCATCCGTAACCTCCGGCTCCTGTTCCTCGCCACAGCAGTCCCCCTGGAGTTCCACCCAGATGGCGGCCCACAGTTCGTATCCGAGGCCGTGAAGAACTTCCTCAACAACTGGGGGGTTCACTTAAACCCGTTGTCGCCCCACCTACCCCGCACAAACGGCCACGCCGAAGCCGCCGTCAAGGCGATGAAGCGACTCGTCCGGGGCGCCAACCACGATGTCGACCTTATAGCCCAGGGTGTGCCATGGAGGGCGCTCACCTGCGGAGCTCCTCTACGGACGCAATATCCAGGAAGCTTTGCCCGCCCACTTCAACTCATTCGACACCAAGTGGAGGAGGAGCTTCCAGGAACTCGACGAGGTTTCCAAACAGACTAAAAGCAACCTCCGCGCAGCCTACGACCTCCGCACCAGCCCCCTCCATGTCATACCTGTAGGGACACCCGTCCTCGTCCAGGACGCTACCACCAAGCGTTGGACGGGACGAGGCGTGGTCGTCAAGGCGCTGGCGAACCACGACTACATGGTCCGCCAGGAGAGTGGACGCGTCCTGCGGCGCAACCGCGTCTTCCTCCGCCCACGCACCGCCTCGGAAGGTGGACCACCCACTCCCACCCCGATCCTACCCAGCCCTCCCCCGGTCATCCCGCCGATGAGGTCACATCCCGGTCACAGGCCGATGAGGCATTTCCCCCAATGCTGGCCGATCTCACTAGCACTCGGAATGTGGGGCGTAAGAGGGGTTACGTTACTGAGTGGAGGCACCAGAAACGGATGCAGCTGGGTAAGAACATCCAGAGAGGATGGGAGAGGGTCTGTAAGACCTGCGGCGATAGGATCAAGTGTGTGCCGGGACACACACAGATCAAAGGGAAGTGGTTCTGCCCCAGGAATGTTGATGGGGAGACGGCTGAGCAGTGGCGCCTCCGACTGCTTGGCCCCCGCCCACCCCCTCCACCCCCCGGTCCAGTGCTTGGCAAGCGTATTTGCAAGACCTGCCACAATTATATGCTTGCCGCCACTGGCCATAGCCAATTCAGGGGTAGATGGTTTTGCCCCAACAACAGTGAGGGCGAATCCCTGGAGGAGTGGAAGGCCCGCATGCATTAACGTACAATAATTCACATAACATACATTAACAAAATGTGCATTTTATAGGCCTATTATGTATCATTTGGTTCGTATTCATATATATTATAATACTTGGTATTGTTTATATATTTAAAGTAAATATAGTATTGTTATTATTATTAAAGAAAATGATCTACAAATATTTGATATTATTTTATAAACTTATATAAAAGTATATGTTTCTAAAATATAATACTACAAGCAGGGAACAACACTAAGGGAATTCTCGAGCAATAGGCTGCCACTGGAGAGCCAAAGGCTCGACAGAGTCTTATGAGGAATAAATAATGCAGCCTTTTTAACGGAACTTAGCAAACCAACATAAACACCAAAGTAAAACCTCATAAGATAGCATTATGGTGTACCCCTTGTCAAGTAGGCACTTTGCTTTGATCTTTTTTAGGTGGATCTTTAAAGGATTTTTCCAGGAGAATGGCGAAAGCTAGAACGATTCTGTTTGCGCGATCTTATAGATGTCCCGAGCGCGCACAGCAGAGAAATATTTGGCAAAAATCTGTTAATTAATTAATTAGTAATTAGCGATTAAAGATTTCTAATTGATTTTTCTCGAAAAGTATTTGGTTTTTCCCCTAGCAACGGTGTTTTTTTTTGTTCATCTCGGTAAGATCTAAAAAAGTTCAGTCATCGCTATGGCCCTCCTATTACTGTTAATTAGTACTAATTAGCCGAAAACTAATTAGCGTCGTAACTCAAAAACACTAAGAGCTATGAAAAAACGTAACATCACAAAGTTGTTCGGAATTTTATTCTACACAAAAAAGTCTTTGGCGCCGATGCCGTATCTCCTACCGTTAATTAGTAATTAACTAATTACTTAATTACCTAATTGGCTGGGGGGGCTTTGCCCCCCCCCCCCCCGTCCCCCAAATCCTTATTCACAAGGTGTACCAAAGCTGTTTACTATTTTACAAATGATAATTACTCTAAAATCTTTTGAATCGAACTAATTAACGATTTTACTAATTAGTAAAGTTCCCCAAATTAATTAATAATTTATCCAATCCGGCTGCAATTATTAATACAGCTGATTCATCAGCCTGGTTTGATGAACTTGATGAAATCATAAAGTCAGTAGTTGCTGTATGCCATTACTGACTAAAACTATATACCAAACACCTCTTGCCGGTAGCTACCTCCACAGTCTGTAGTGAGCACCGGTGCAGGTATGGTAGGCCTACATGTAGGGCATATATAGTGGAGGTTCTTTTGGCAGATAGGCCCTAGTCAAAACGTTACATCAGATGCCGTATTTTAGTCAAAACGTACCCTATCTTCATATAGTTGAGTATTGTGAATACAGGAATATCCAAGTACTCCTGTACTTAGTATACCCATCTGCCCATGTACAGTAACTGGCTGACAGTTACCCTTAGTTTGTAGGCTATAGATGATTGACATTTCTAGCAATGTTCTTACCGTTTTGGGATTTTACTGGAAGTTGTTTAATACCATAGTTTACCCCAAAAAAACTAAAATTACCCAAATCGCACCAAATCAAAATAAATCTTATAACAGCAACACGGGCTATCTGACGATATGGATTAGATCAATGTAGCGGATAGTGACCATTGAAGGGCTTCTTATGCATGCAAAGGAAAATATGATCAGACCCACACAGTCAGACCTGATCTTTTTCTGATCAAATACCGGTAGGTGACTTTGCTGATATGCAGTAACATTTTACGGTACAATTGATGCGAAAATGTTTTGGCCAGTACTCTGAACCTTCCATTGGGGTCCCAGGTCACGCGCCGACCGTGGTCACTGTATCTGGCACCTGATTGGCTATAATATTCAAACGCTGAAAACTTACCTAGGCCTTGACAATTAGTGATAAGATTTTATGTGAATATGTTTTGGATGGTATTCTGAATCTTGCGTTGAGGTCCCAAGTCACCCCCATACCGTGGTCATCAGATACGGCGCCTGATTGGCTAATTCTTTGAACGACGATAACTCGAGTTTGCTTCACTTTGGGATGAAGTTTGAAGGCTAGGAATATTCATCGGATGATTCCCCAACTCACTGATGATGTTTCATAGCTGTGACGATGAGTTTATCTGGTGCATCAACTCTGCATACGAATTATCGAGCATGGCAATGAGTTTAACCACTGCGTCAACTCAGCGTACGAATTATCCTCCGTGTCAATGAGTTTAACCGCTGCATCGACGCCGTGTACGAATTATCCTCCGTGGAAATGAGTTTAACCGCTGCGTCGATGCCGTGTACGAATTATCCTCCGTGTGAATGAGTTTAACCCCTGCGTCGACCCTGCGTACGAATTATCCTCCGTGAAAATGAGTTTAACCACTGCAACGACACCGCGTACAAACTATCCTCCGCGACAATGAGTTTAACCGCTGCGACGACGCCGAGTATGAATTATTGATCGTGGCAATGAGTTTAACCACTGCGACGACGCCGCATACGAATTATTGATCGTGGAAATGAGTTTAACCGCTGTGACGACGACGCGTACGAATTATTGATCGTGGAAATGAGTTTAACCACTGCATCGACTACACGACACGTACAAATTATTGACTGCGCCTACGAATTTTATTGCTGGGACAACTTTACGAATGAAATATTATCCTTGGCCACTAATGCAATAAATTAATATATAGTAATAATTTTTGCAATTTACGTAATTTACGTTTTGTAATTTTCAACAAATTTAAATTAAATTTATATTACTGTAATGTTTTTGTTTTGTAATAATTTATTGCAATAAATGCCAATTAATCTCAATTTACTTCTTAGTTCAACCTCTTACCTAGATATAACTACTAAAGTTAAATAAGAAACACAATTATGTGCTTATCATCCCCACGGGATATATGTATTGGTTTTTTTATTGGTATTATTGGTATTGTTTACACATATTTTTTGGTAATTTTTTATTACCGGTATATATATAATTGTTCATTAAATTTTCTGTGTAAACGCTACGCCGACAACCACTGCTAACAATGGGAAGTATGAAAATGTATCCTGAGTTCGCGACTCTTGTTTATTGTTTTGGTTAGAATAATCTTACACTGTAACCGATTAATTTGTTTTAACAATGGTTGTCGGCGTTGGTTGTCGGTTGTCGGCATTTTTACACCCTTTAATTTTGCAGTTGTGTATTACAACAGGGCGATTTCCAGTCATTTTAATTTTACCAACCCCAACCCCCCCCCCCCCCCCCACCCCGGTACAGGTACCAACCCCCCCCCCCCCCCCCCCCCCCCCCGGTACGGGTACAACCCCCCCCTCCCGTCAGCCTTACCATATCTCTATTGTACGCTTTTACTGTAATGCATGAATGAATGCACGCCCCACTGCCATATTTTTAACAGTCTTTTCATGCCCGTATTCAGTTATATACCGGTATGAATAACCGGAGTAGTAAAATTAGAACTAATTAGTTAAATGGATTACAGTTGTTTTTTTTATTAGTTTTAGTTTTATTATGATTGTGTTCTTTATTATTGAAATTTTTTTAAATAATAATATTATTACAGAAATAATATTGTGTTGCAAGGCTGCTTGAGAGGTTGTGCGTAACTAGAATTGAAATCCGGAAATTATTTGACAGTTAGTCCTGTATATAGTTTGCTAAGTTCATTTCACTGGGCCGTGTTATGTTGTAACTGTTGTGTTGGTATAATGACTTTGTAACAAAAATTAATGTTTATAAATGATCGCAAAAACCAACTATGTGTTTATTGGATTTGAAAAATTAATGTAATTTAAAACATTAAGGAAAAGGCTACCCTTCCACCCCCCCCCCCCCCCCCCCCTTGCCACAGCTGTAGTATTGGGTTATCCCGACCGTTCCACCCCCAACCCCAGCCCTACTACTAGGATCGGCATGCTGCATTGCAGCTGCATTTTTAAGAATGCTGTGCCGGCTTGTCAACAAAATTGCACCGCCACAACTCCCTATCACCCATGACATTTGCTAGATCATCCGCATCTTCAAGGCCAGTGTCCTTTAAGATGCGTCTCAAAAAAGTCATGGGCTGTCCACCATGCTTATTCACTCCATGAGGCTGCCAAAGTACAAGATTATGCACTGGCTGGTCCTCACAGCGAAAGCAATGTCCTGCAAAGCGGAGGCGATTTTGTTCTAGTGTCAAGCTTGGGGGAACCAATGAGACACCTCCAATGTTATATAGTGTCTGGTTGGAGATGTGTGCATTGTACTTCACACAATGAACCCGGCGTAGCATTCTTGTGAATGTGCCATCCAGAGATTTGGTGTCCTCAGCAGTTAGAGACCAGCATGGACTCCCGTAGAGGAGTACTGAAACTACTGCTGCTCTAAATAATCGGACCTTAAGTTTCCGATTAATTCTCGGTGACTTCCAAATCCTGGAAAGCCTATTCAAGGCTGCCCATGCCTTTCCCTTACGTATTCGAAGGTCCTCACCTGACTTCCGGATCCATGATCCCAGGTAACAGAAGTCGTCCACATGCTCAAGCATACCATCCTTTGAGCTTATGCTCATCCGATCAGAGACTTGCTGAGGACTTTCCAAGTTAACTGTCAAAATTTTGGTCTTTCTGGAGTTAATAAAAAGACCAACACTAGAAGCAGCATGTTCTAATGAGCTGAGGAGCCGTTGGGCTCCCTCTAATGATTCTGAGAGTACTCCTAAGTCATCAGCAAAGTCTAGATCAGTTAGGTACTTGGCAGGATTTCCTCGACTTCTGGAGCCAGTAGGTGGAGTTATCATCACCCCATCATCATTATGATGATCTAAGGACATGCGTAGAACATAGTCAACCACAATAATGAACAAGAATGGTGCAAGTGTGTCTCCTTGGAGGACGCCCCATAACACTTCAAATGGTTCTGTGTCACCGTCAACAGTAGACACAAATGTTGTCGAACCATCGTATACTGATCTGATTGCCGCAATAATTTCATCAGGAATCCCATATAATGAAAGTATGCTGAACATACGTGAGCGAGAGACTGAATCAAAGGCCTTGAAGAAGTCAACAAAGATAACAGCCAGATGCCTGTCTTTCTTTTTTGATAATTCTTCAATTATCCTTCTAAGTGCCAAAATGGGCTCCATGGTCCCACGACCTTTACGGAACCCATTCTGATTTCCACGGAGCAGTCTCTCAATGGGATCCCTGATGCGATTTAATAGAATCCTATTGTATAGCTTTGCAGCAATCGAGATCAATGAGATTCCCCGAAAAGAACCATAGAGTGTTAGGTTGCCCTTCTTGGGAACTGGCACCAACTTATTTGTTTTCATTTCTTGTGGAACTCTTGTTGTTCGGTACATGTCTACTATGATGGGATAGATGAGCTTTAAACACTCAGGTATTTTAAAGACCTCAGGGGGAACACCATCTACTCCACTGGTACGATTGGTCTTAATGCTCTTTGCAGCAGCCTTCACTTCTGCAAAGGAGATATCGCCAATGGGAATATCTGGGAGTACAGACTCAGACACTTTTACTTCTATAAAGTTATCAGGCAATACCCTGTCATTATTGAGGAGCTTTTCAAAGTGGGCTTTCCAACCATTGAGGCGATCGGCTGGTGATTCAGCCTTAACCTTGGTGGTTGGTTGGCTTTTCCGCCCAGTAAGCAAATTGATCGATTTCCATGCCTGGGATGATTGCCTGCTGTCGTCAGCATCATTGATGGCATCAACCTGTTGGTTTATTAGCTCCTGTAGATTAACAGAGTACTGCCTGTTCAGGGACCTAGATGCAGCCTTAACTGCATTCTTGGCCGCTGTAGTCTGTTTGAGTCGGGACTCTTTCTGCGTGCGCCTTATGAAGGTCATTTCGGCACTTCTGAATTTTGTTGTCAGTCCAGGGGGCCCTTTTCCTGTTTCGAGGGTATACATACAGGAACTGTTTCCGCAGCTGCTAACTTAACTGCTTCTGTAAAGGCAGTATAGCCCTCACAGTGATCTGCCGCCTCAGAGGCAAGAGCCTCATACCTGTTGCTCAGCTGTAATGTGAAGCTGGATCTCACACTTGGCTGTTGCAACAGAGAGGACCAGTCATGCCGCGGCAAGGCAGATTTCGTTGTTCTGCTAGCACGCAGACTAAGTCTTACCTTGGCCACAATAAGGCGGTGATCACTGGAGAAGGGTCGAAGTGTAAATGCATTACAGTCTTGTATAGAGCTCCTGTATTTCCTACGAAACAGAATATGGTCTATCTGGGACTTGTGACCACTGGGTCCACTATGAGTCCATAGCTTTCCAGTTCGCTTCTTGAACTGGGTTCCAGCCGAAAACAATCCATTTCCAGAGATAAAATCTTGAAGATGGACAGAATTTCGGTTAACACTATTGCTATAGACCCAGGGCGATGTAGGTGATTGATGCAGACTTGCATTAAAGTCTCCCAGGAATGTTAAGAATGCATGCTGATCCACTCCATCAGTAGCTGCTTGTAGATTGTGGTAGAAATTTTCCACCTCCTCTACAGGGGCAACACTAGTTGGAGAGTAGCACACAATCAGAACCACCTTAGGAAACTTCTTAGCCAGTCTTCCAGAACATGAGAAGTGGCAACGGATGATGCGGTTAGAGATTTGGTCTATTTTGTCCAATGCTGCATGTGCAGTTGGATTCATCAATAGACCAATTCCACCATTGCCACTATCCTGCTGACGCAAGGGCGAGTCGCCAACCGCCCCCATGTCCTTAATCAGAACCTCTAAGGTTATGGCTATGGTTAAGGGTCACCACCGACCCTTCCAGCCCCAACCAGCCCCTCCTACACCCCCCCCCCCCCCCCCCCACAGTGGGGCTGCGAACCAACTTTTTATAAAAGAAAAATGCCCGGCCAAATTGATTTCATTTCTTGGGGCATTTCAACGCCCTGATTCCAAAAATAATATTTTCAAAATCTTTTGCCGGTGTCTTTTTCTTAAGATTACTAAATAAATTAGTAATGCTATTTATAATAATGCTATATATATTATAAAAAAATGCCTTTTAAAATCACTTTTAATCAACCTGGTTTCGAATCTGTTAATTTTATAATATTTCGTCAGTGTCTTTTAGAGTAATAATATTCTAAAATAATATTAAATTTATTAATATTATATAGCAGAACTGCCTAATACTCAATTGTAGTGAATATCAACTTCTCTTACTCCTATTGCACTGATATTAGTATCATTCGAACCGCAATGGTCAATTTAGTGGGTGTTGACATCATTCTCGAGATATCGGTCAAATTGTGAGCACTGGCTTAATCTAAATTACACTAGGTAAGCTATTTAATGCAATATATCACCATATCACTAAAAATCAGACTTCGACATAAATAACAGACTTAGGGAATATGCTTATTTGAACCGCAATGGTCGAATTAGTAGTTGTAGACTCCATCAAAACAATAGTAGTATAAAAAATTGATATTTTTTGTGATATTGTGATATATTGATAATGAATTGCTGAAGTTATGTGCTCATTTATGTGAATCGCGCTCACATTTTGACCGATATCTCGAGAAGCAATAACTCGACCATTGTTTTGATGGTGTCTACCCCCACTAAATCGACCATTGCGGTTTGAATGATACTAATATCAATGCAATAGCAGTACGGTAAGTTGACTTCACTACAATTGATTATATTAGCCAGTTTGCTAATATAATATTAATATTATTTAATATTTAATTTATTTAATTACTCTAAAAGACACCGACGAAATATTATAAAATTAACAGATTCAAAATCAGGTTGATTGAAATTCTCGATAAATGCTATAATTTGGTCTGGGCATTTTTTATAATATATATAGCATTATTATAAATAGTATTACTAATTTATTTAGTAATTTTAAGAAAAAGACACGAGCAAAAGATTTTAAAAATATCAGGGTCGGAACCAGGGTGTTGAAGTATACCAAAAAATGAAATCAGTTAGTTTGGGCATTTTTATTTTATAAAACGTTGTGTTAAAACTAGCGCGACCCCTATACTAACAGCAGAACTGTTGAACAGACAAATACCTGTATACTTCTCTGTTAACCTAATGAGTTCCCGCCTAACCAATAAGACTGAAAGACTGCTCTACTGTTAAATAGAGGTGATCAGGAGCGTGCTATCACTAATGTAGGGCTACCAGGTCAGGTATTCTAGGTCATTGATCAAGAAAACTTGCCACCTCCATGCAGCATAAAGGAGGTGCCACCTGTAGCTGCATAGACCCTCTTACTAGGGCAAATCTGGTCCTGTAACTAGGACCCCCTTCGTTCTGGGATAAGGACGCCCTTGGTCCTGGATTAAGGACCCATATACTTGGCTGCAGGGGTATATGGCCTGACCAGGCAGATGGTGATCTACCAATGGCTGGTTAGGAGTAGAGTGTTCTCATGTCCACTCTGAGGGCACTTCACTGCGACCTGCACCTGGCAGCAAGGGTACAGGGCATGACCCAGCAGATGAGCTGCAACAGCCAATGGTGGGTCATGTACGCCAGAGTAGATATGGGTGATGGGCCTCATATCTGACTCCATTGCGACACCCACCCTGTGGAATGGCAAACCAGGGTGTGGTATTTGCCCCGAGAGCTGACTCGGCAAAAAAGCACCCCCCAACCCCCACTATGGATTACATTAGCAATGCGGAGGTCCGGCCACTAGAGGCCAGTGGAATTACCGGACACAATCGGCCTCACAGGCGTCAGTTAACTCCTGACCGGCTGCCTGTCTCACCCCCTACTGGAGAGGAGAGCAGCCAACAATTCTTTGAGTCCCTTTCCTGATGACCTTTCTGGCCCAAACCCTGGGTCACCAGGGAGGCCAGATTGTGATGGGGAGAGGGATTCTGGAGTTGGAGGCTACTCTCATGTTCCACCCCGACCAACAAAGCCATTGGTGAATCTGAGGCAAGTCACTAGACTAGCCTCAGTAAACACCCTAACACTCGGGTCCCCAATGCGACAAGGTGAGCTGACTGCCTTGGCAGATAAGCTTTCTCTTAGCGCAGTGGGTGTTCAAGAGCACCGAATGCAGACTGGACAGACTGATGAGGTTCTGATTAAGGACATGGGGGGTGGTTGGCGACTCGCCCTCGCGTCAGCAGATGATAGTGGCAATGGTGGAATTGGTCTATTGATGAATCCAACTGCACATGCAGCATTGGATAAAATAGACCAAATCTCTAACCGCATCATCCGTTGCCACTTCTCATGTTCTGGAAGACTGGCTAAGAAGTTTCCTAAGGTGGTTCTGATTGTGTGCTACTCTCCAACTAGTGTTGCCCCTGTAGATGAGGTGGAAAATTTCTACCACAATCTACAAGCAGCAACTGATGGAGTGGATCAGCATGCATTCTTAACATTCCTGGGAGACTTTAATGCAAGTCTGCATCAATCACCTACATCGCCCTGGGTCTATAGCAATAGTGTTAACCGAAATTCTGTCCATCTTCAGGATTTTATCTCTGGAAATGGATTGTTTTCGGCTGGAACCCAGTTCAAGAAGCGAACTGGAAAGCTATGGACTCATAGTGGACCCAGTGGTCACAAGTCCCAGATAGACCATATTCTGTTTCGTAGGAAATACAGGAGCTCTATACAAGACTGTAATGCATTTACACTTCGACCCTTCTCCAGTGATCACCGCCTTATTGTGGCCAAGGTAAGACTTAGTCTGCGTGCTAGCAGAACAACGAAATCTGCCTTGCCACGGCATGACTGGTCCTCTCTGTTGCAACAGCCAAGTGTGAGATCCAGCTTCACACTACAGCTGAGCAACAGGTATGAGGCTCTTGCCTCTGAGGCGGCAGATCACTGTGAGGGCTATACTGCCTTTACAGAAGCAGTTAAGTTAGCAGCTGCAGAAACAGTTCCTGTATACCCTCGAAACAGGAAAAGGGCCCCCTGGACTGACAACAAAATTCAGAAGTGCCGAAATGACCTTCATAAGGCGCAGAAAGAGTCCCGACTCAAACAGACTACAGCGGCCAAGAATGCAGTTAAAGCTGCATCTAGGTCCCTGAACAGGCAGTACTCTGTTAATCTACAGGAGCTAATAAACCAACAGGTTGATGCCATCAATGATGCTGACGACAGCAGGCAATCATCCCAGGCATGGAAATCGATCAATCTGCTTACTGGGCGGAAAAGCCAACCAACCACCAAGGTTAAGGCTGAATCACCAGCCGATCGCCTCAATGGTTGGAAAGCCCACTTTGAAAAGCTCCTCAATAATGACAGGGTATTGCCTGATAACTTTATAGAAGTAAAAGTGTCTGAGTCTGTACTCCCAGATATTCCCATTGGCGATATCTCCTTTGCAGAAGTGAAGGCTGCTGCAAAGAGCATTAAGACCAATCGTGCCAGTGGAGTAGATGGTGTTCCCCCTGAGGTCTTTAAAATACCTGAGTGTTTAAAGCTCATCTATCCCATCATAGTAGACATGTACCGTACAACAAGAGTCCCACAAGAAATGAAAACAAATAAGTTGGTGCCAGTTCCCAAGAAGGGCAACCTAACATTCTATGGTTCTTTTCGGGGAATCTCATTGATCTCGATTGCTGCAAAACTATACAATAGAATTCTATTAAATCGCATCAGGGATCCCATTGAGAGACTGCTACGTGGAAATCAGAATGGGTTCCGTAAAGGTCGTGGGACCATGGAGCCCATTTTGGCACTTAGAAGGATAATTGAAGAGTTATCAAAAAAGAAAGACAGGCATCTGGCTGTTATCTTTGTTGACTTCTTCAAGGCCTTTGATTCAGTGTCTCGCTCACGTATGTTCAGCATACTTTCATTATATGGGATTCCTGATGAAATTATTGCAGCAATCAGATCAGTATACGATGGTTCGACAACATTTGTGTCTACTGTTGACGGTGACACAGAACCATTTGAAGTGTTATGGGGCGTCCTCCAAGGAGACACACTTGCACCATTCTTGTTCATTATTGTGGTTGACTATGTTCTACGCATGTCCTTAGATCATCATAATGATGATAGGGTGATGATAACTCCACCTACTGGCTCCAGAAGTCGAGGAAATCCTGCCAAGTACCTAACTGATCTAGACTTTGCTGATGACTTAGGAGTACTCTCAGAATCATTAGAGGGAGCCCAGCGGCTCCTCAGCTCATTAGAACATGCTGCTTCTAGTGTTGGTCTTTTTATTAACTCCAGAAAGACCAAAATTCTGACAGTTAACTTTGAAAGTCCTCAGCAAGTCTCTGATCGGATGAGCATAAGCTCAAAGGATGGTATGCTTGAGCATGTGGACGACTTCTGTTACCTGGGATCATGGATCCGGAAGTCAGGTGAGGACCTTCGAATACGTAAGGGAAAGGCATGGGCAGCCTTGAATAGGCTTTCCAGGATTTGGAAGTCACCTAGAATTAATCGGAAACTTAAGGTCCGATTATTTAGAGCAGCAGTAGTTCCAGTTCTCCTCTACGGGAGTCCATGCTGGGCTCTAACTGCTGAGGACACCAAATCTCTGGATGGCACATTCACAAGAATGCTACGCCGGGTACATTGTGTCAAGTACAATGCACACATCTCCAACCAGACACTATATAACATTGGAGGTGTCTCATTGGTTCCCCCAAGCTTGACACTAGAACAAAATCGCCTCCGCTTTGCAGGACATTGCTTTCGCCGTGAGGACCAGCCAGTGCATAATCTTGTACTTTGGCAGCCTCATGGAGTGAATAAGCATGGTGGACAGCCCATGACTTTCTTGAGACGCATCTTAAAGGACACTGGCCTTAAAGATGCGGATGATCTAGCAAATGTCATGGGTGATAGGGAGTTGTGGCGGTGCAATTTTGTTGACAAGCCGGCACAGCATTCTTAAAAATGCAGCTGCAATGCAGCATGCCGATCCTAGTAGTAGTAGTAGGGCTGCTAAATACAAAACCGCTACTTACCGTTGGATGGCGCTAATCTGCCGTCCGCTAATATATTTTACTAATTTTACACGGCTCCTGCAAAATCGCTTGTTCCTTTCTCTACCGATCGCTCGGTAGAGAGCTAACTGTTCGAACATATGAGCCACGCGGGAATAACCAAAACAATAAACCCGAATCGGCTCCCTAAGCTTACTTGAGACGAGTGTGAGAGGCTTTACACTCAGAGTGTATTCTTATGGCCTAATCTTACTGTTAAAACGCGCTAATAATTACGTCTTTTTTCTAATCTAATCTAATCGCAAATACCGGGGTTCCCTAATGGAATGTGTGAATGTGAGAATATTTAAATAATCAAAAATGGTACAGTTTTATTTGGGGCTAATACCTACTTTGGGACTAAACTTGCCTTCGGCTGGCTTTAGGCCAGCAATTTACTAATGCGTTCTGCGTACTGTATACTGCGATCTAACTTATTGTCCGCTAATTCAAATAACCGCCCAGCGTGAATAGTTCATGGTACTCTAAATTATTACCTTAACTACTCTCCGCTATGCTGCGTACAAATTCTTAATTTTAGTAATTAATTACAGTCACAAATATGTAACAGCGTACTAATTACTAAGTGTTCCAGAATGCGCAATTCTAATTTATTACACACGGGGTCACACTAGTAACAGCCTAAGATACTGTATTATTTTCGACCTAATCAATAATTAATTTCGTAACTAAGAAATAGAAATCAATCAAAGGGAGAAGAGCACCTATCTAAGCATTCTGCCTAATTTGAGACATGGACCCAAACGTGAGACAAATTCAATATCAACTTCAAGGGGCTCCTATAGCCAAATAATTACAGAAACCTACTTAAAACTAATTCGAATAATGATCTGTAACCATTCCTGTACATCGTTAGGTATAATTCAACCGGATTGGATATACTTATAATATTCTAGCGGCCCGTCAAAAATCGAAGCTTTTTTTCATAAATTTTAAGGTTTTAAAATCGATATGAGATTTTTGCATTCCACTTTGACCTGATTCTCAAAATTATGACATTTTATAGTAAAAAGGCTATATTTTTATATAAAACTATTTTTATGTGGTAAAGATTTCATAGTTTTACATTTGACTACTGTCTTTAATATGGTATCGGTTTCCATGAATTTCCTCTAATTTGAGACAAGGAAATTATAACCATAACAAGAGACAAATGTAGGCTAGGCCTTTGTATCTAAGTATCTGAAGTATAGAAACCATAGGCCCCCTATACACATACAATATAATTGCATCTGACTTCTTTCCGAAAGTCACACTCTTTTCACACAATAGTTAACTAAAGCAAATACCCTTCAGGTTGACTGAATGATTTTATTAATGTTTGCCATGTATAATGTACTATATTTGGGTCCCATGACCCACCCCATTGAACAGCTTTGCTTCCATCTGATTGAGAGTAATCCCAAATTAACTTCCCTCTACGAAAATTATTTTAATTAAATACATACAACATAGCAGTCAACTCTGCAATAACTAATAATAACTAATAACTAATAGTACACAATAACTAAAATGGCATTCAGCTTACCAGCTATTCGCATTAAGCTAATAGATATTCGATTTCATTCGATTCAGTGAGTGTGTGAGGGCTATTGGGAGAGCAATCAGCTTATGATGTAATACATTAGAAGCCCACAGCTTATGTTTGCTTACTGTCTGAGTTGTAGAGTGAGGATAATACTTGGCACAGAAAGCATTTCCTTGTTAGGTGGCCATTCCTATAGAATAGCATTACGAGGCCATCTCACGGTCCAGTCTTTAAAGACTGGACAGATCTTTTGTCTCAAATAAAGGCTGTAAGAACCTAACAAGATTCTCCGTAATATTTATGAGGTTATTTCATGTTAGTTATTAAAAAAAATTACAATTGAATTTCTTGTCTCACATTAGGGAATCGATGCCAAATTTGAGACATGCAACATTTCTTCAAAAATCAGCAACTGCTAGGCGAAATCAACTTTCGAGACCCGGAAAAATGGATTCTACGCCCCGGGAAACCCCTTATTACATAATTTCTGAGGAAGTCCAGTGTTTACATTTTTACACAGAACCCAACGAAGTTTAAAACCTGTCTCTTATATGGACCAATGACAACACATCAATCAGCGTAACAATCAATAGTTCACAATATAGTGCCGTTTGCTATTCGTAACGTCCGCAACTCACAATCTACAGTTCGCTACGTAGTTTGCGATGCAATCTACAATGCAGTTCGCAATGTGAAGTACGAAGGCCTCTCCCGGGTACATCTAGGCTTCCTAACTAACCCAATTCCTGCCCCCCTAATACTACAAAATAGAGACAAAATCTGGATCATCAGCCCCCAATTACTGTATCAGCGAGCGGTCCCCACTCTACACTGCTAACTGCCCGACCGCAACGGTGACCTTCCCGTCAGCGTTTCCCGCCTTTGAATCCTCCGCACTCCCTTCGTCGCCAACTCCCTGATGCGCCCACCGCGACTACCGGTAACTTAGCTCTCCATCAGAATGAATAGCTACCGTAGCGGCACATGCAAATCACAAAGTCTGACAGTCTAAGAAATCCCGTAGGATTATTGTGTCGAAAGGAATTACATAGAACCATTTACTAAAGGGTAGAAATCATAGTTCCAAGTGTAATTGACAGTAATCATAGGGATTGATTGAGAAACACAAGCAAGAATCAGCAGAAATTACAAATTAGCGAATCATTGCAAGAAATATCAAAAAAGAGTAGTACTACACAGCATTAATTATTACAACTAGTAACACACTAAAAACGCTGTAAGCTGTTGTAGTGGGATATTGATACAGCACATACCGGCAAACCGCCAATTTATAGGTGATTCGAGAGGGATGATGCAATCGCTCTCCCATTGGCTCCCCAATCCGAGCTATCATTAGACCAACCTGGAAGCAGTTAGGCCAATAAGAAAGCCGGATCGTGAACCTATTGCTCCCGAAACCCACAAATCGTCACCTTATAAGATAATTTTGCCGATGCTTAATTTAGCGGTACTAATAACATGATGCACAAAGGTTAATTTAGCACAATTATAGAGAAATTTAAAACCAATAGCTAGCCCCATCAAGGCTAATAACAGCAAGCCCACATCCAGGGTCCAGCAGAAACTTGCTACCCTGGAACTATCTACTTATATCCTATTACAAAATTACATAGGTAGGGCTACATACTATACAAAATGGATGAATACAAATATATGGGCGTTTTATTTTCCTTATCTAAAATGTCACTGCGCTATTATGTCTTATCTAAATAATTATACTGCATAACGGCTAATATATTATACTGCATAACGGCTAATATATTATACTGCATAATGGCTAATATATTATACTGTATAACGGCTAATATATGTACAGTGTAACGGACTAGTATATGTATACAGCGCATATACCGTAACACCGCTCCAAGGGAAATCATGCAATGTTTCCCTCCAATTGTAGAAGAGTATAAGGCGATGTATACAAACAAAATAAATTCTCTTCCAAATAATCTAAATAACTATAATAACTCTACTATTTACAAATATTGCTATAGATATTGCATAATGAATTGCATACAAATTAAATTTACAAAATATTATCTCTTTCAAATTTAACGATTATTACATACAAATTAAATTTACAAATACTGTTTCTCATTCGTTCTACATAATGATTACTACATACAAATTAAATTTACAAAATATATTACTTTCATTTATTTACAAATTGACGGTCTACCTATTGAAATGGAACATGGCTAGGACAATGTCCCCCATTTCCCATCTCAAATTAACGATCAACATTAACAAGATAAACTAAATCTAAACGTATTTGAGGCTAAATTTTTAAATAAATTGCATTACTACTACTACTAGGTCGAGCGAACTCGGACAGTGGAAATGAGATCCTTCCAGGCTTCCGGATTCTCCATAGTTGTCGCAATTTCGTTTCTCCCAAGTTCAGTATCCCTTTCAAGTTGATCTATATATGTTATGGCAGGTCGTCCACGACTACGCTTTCCATGAGTTGGTTGCCAGAAAAGTAGATCTGGTATGACCTCGTCTTTACTTCGCCAGCAGTGCCCACTGAATCTTAATCTGCGTTCACGGAGGGTGGTTGATACAGGTGGTATTGTACCATAAAGCTCGGCGTTTGTCATTTGTTGTCTCCAGCTGATGTTTAGGGCTGCCCTTAGTAGTCTTGTGTAGCAACCATCAATTCGTTGTTCAAGTGATTTAGTCAGTGTCCAGGTCTCACCCCCGTATAAAAATACACTTTCCACTGTGGCTCGAAAGAACTTGGTCTTCAGGTGCCTGGAGAGATCTGATTTCCAGATGGTATCCATTTTTGATAGAGCTACCCAAGCCTTTGCTTTCCTAACTTCTATGTCCTTTTTGCTACTCTCTATCCATGATCCAAGGTACTGGAAGTCATCGACCTGCCTTAGTTGATTATTATCAAGGGTTGTCAAGTTTCCATCAACATTAAAGGTCATGAATTCGGTCTTGGTAGCATTTATATGCAATCCAACCTCCTTAGCAGCCCTCTCCACTTTATTTAGTAGAAGCTGTGCATCTGCTAGCGTATTAGAGAGCAGGGCGATGTCATCCGCAAAGTCGGTGTCTGTGACTGTAGTTGCCGGATATCTACTACTTCTGCGTTCTTGAAGTGTGAATCCCAGATCTTCACCCTTTGTGGCCGTCCTCATTGCGTAATCCAGCACAATTACAAATAGTAATGGTGCTAATGTGTCACCTTGCAGTACGCCAGCCAGGATTGAGAAAAACTCAGTTTCACCATCTGGTGAGAGTACCTGCGCTTCTGTGTCACAATATAGCAATCCAATGCCAGCAACAATTACTTCTGGTATTCCATAAGCTCTTAGGATTTCAAGCATTTTACCTCTATGGATGGAGTCGAATGCCTTCTTGAAGTCCACAAAAGTCATGACTGCGGGGAGATTCTTTGACTTAATTCCTTCAATCAGTCTCCGTAGTGCAAGTATCTGAGCTATTGTTGATCTACTTGGTCGAAATCCGTTTTGGCTCTTACGCAGTAGTTTCTCTATGTGAGGCCTAATCCTATATAGAATCATTTTATTGTATATTTTGGCAGCTACCACAAGCAGACAGATCCCACGATAGTTTGTTGGTATGCCGAGGTCTCCTTTCTTGGGGAGAGGCTTTAGTTGACCTTTAGTCCAAATTGGTGGTGGCTTTTCCCCTTTTAACATCCGGTTGCAAACATTCAATAATGGTCTATTTAGCACTCCGGTTTTCCATACCTCCGCTGGGATTTCATCTAATCCACTCGCTTTATTATTGGACATGCTTTTAATGCTTCTTTGGAGTTCGGCAGGTGTGAAGTCCCCTGTTTCTATAGGTAGTGTCTTGTCATATATTTTCCTTGTAGGGCTGACCTCGATGTTTGGTGGCTGCCCAAGCAAGTTGCTGAAGTGATTTTTCCACTTCCCAACACGTTCTTCAGGACTATCGGCTTTGAGGCACCCCTTTGCACAACTTTTCCGACCAGATACCTCATTTACAGTTTGCCAGGTAAGTCTTGATTGTTGCTGTATGTGAGCAGTTGTAATTGCTTCAGTTTTATCCTGTATGTACTTTTCCTGGCTGATGTTGTAGGCCAATTTAAGATCGTCCTTAGCTTTCTCAACCTTGTTAATGTTTTCGGTTGTTGGTTGTTTGGTTTTAACTTTGTAGGCTATCTTAAGATCTTCTCTCTTACAAGTAACCTCAGAGTTTTGCCATGGCACATACTGTTTTCGTTTAGGTTTCTGGGGGATATGCCTCTTAGCTGATTCCTTGTGGGCTGTTATTATATTCTGGTATATTGAATCGGTGGATTGGTCTTCATCCATTGACTGAAGTGCTTCAAAGCGGTTTTGAACTTCTACTGTATAAGCATCCTTTACAGCATTGTCAGTTCTGAGTTTCTCCCAGTCATAGTTGATTTGCTTGCTTGTCCTGGGTTTGCTGGCTCTCAAACTGAGTCTGATCTCTGCAGTCACAATTCTGTGGTCCGAACCAATTAGGTTGAACGAGCTGTATGCCTCGCAGTTGATCATGCTATTTCTCCACTTTTTGTTTATAAGGATGTAGTCCAGTTGTGCTTTGGTTCCATTAGGGTATTGAAAGGTCCATAGCTTACTCTTTTCGAATGTGTTGTTTGTTGGTATCAATTCACATTCTTCCATTAGGTCTAAGAGTAAGTACCCATTTCTGTTAGAACTGGTGTTATAGGTGTAACCCTTGATGTCTTCTGGGCCAATTTGCGCATTCAGGTCACCAGCAATGACTTTAACATTGTGTTTCGGGATGTCCTTAATAAGTCCAGTCAGTTCTTCATAAAACTTGACTGCTTGTTCTGGCTCTGATGCATTGGTTGGACTGTAGCAACATATAACTGTTGTCTTGGGATTCCCATCAAATGTTGCGATCATAACCCTGGAATTTATAGATTCGATGTTGTTTAGGGTCTTAAGTGCAAATGGGCTTAGCAGAATTCCTACTCCACCAATTGATGCATTGGCCGAGTTTCTTAATGCTGAGCTTGTTACTAACGTCCATCCATTTCCAATGTCATTGTACTTCATGGCAGTGTCTTCATGACAAATCCGATGTTCTTGGATGCAGATGATGTCGATGTTATATTCCATTGCCAGAGCGACCATGTCACCCTGTTTGCTCTGTGCTTTCAGCGTGCGTGCGTTCATTGTAGCAATCTTTAGTGTCTTTTTACATTTCAACAGGTTGGTTCTTCTTTCTTCTCTGTCTTCTGTTCCAGTAGCCAATTTATCAACCCCAGCCTGGTGTACCACTGAGGGACGCGGTCCTTGTTGACCCGGGCGACGACCGAGCCGGTATTTCTCCTGGAGGGTTCTCATACTCCATTTAATCCGGTTCTCATACTCCATCTAATTGCATTAAAGGCCGATAATCAAACTAAATATAAAATACGTAATAATTTCTTTCATTTTCGGACTTTACTTAATTTCTTATAATAAAAAAAAACGCAAATCATCTTGGTTTGATGATTGCTCAGGTAAGTGAAAGGAGTAAGCCAAACTCGCGGGTTTGTGTCCCCAATCACTTCCTTTGCCTCTTTCAATAAACTTTAGAGCAAATAAAGTTATATACACAAAATCAATATAGTATAAAGTATTTACTATTTCCAACGGACTATAATGTAAAAGTATTTCCTTTCAATATTTTCGGCCTTCGAAAATAAAATTCTAAAATATGGATACGACTTGTGTATATGAGTCCAGTCGAATGATTGATCAAAACCTATGATATACATCAGAGCGACGATGATGTATATGTCTAGAGTCTGTCGCTCCGTGATATTATAGTCCTATCGGCTAGCTCCTTGGTCTCTCGGGCTTGCTCCTCTCCTTTGTCCCCTCCCCAGATACACCAGTCTACCCCCTGTAGACTCTGTTGACGGCGTCCTTGAGGCGTCACTTCCCGGAACCGGCGACGACGTTCCCTGGGCACCGACTATCTCCCGACTGGTGCTCCTCCCTCGGCCTCGTCCCATTTGCCGTGTCCCTGTGGGCGCCTCTGCCAACTCCTCCTTCTTCAACTGTAGAATGGAACTGCTCGTCCTTGGCTTGACGCTTGCCAAGGACTCCTCCTTCTGGCACTTGCCGCGAGCTGTGAGCTCCGGCTGTTGTCGCTGTGGGCGCGGCGGTTCTGATCCTCCACTCGTTCAGAGGTCAATGACCCCAAACGAGTCTCCTTAGGCCGCCAATTGTGTGCTGGGTAATAAATCTAGATCTATATATCAGAGCACGATGATATATAAAGGATTGGACATATTCGGGCTTAATAATGTGTGCGTCGAAACTTCCCGAAATAATTTGGAGTAAAATATCGTATAAATCGCGGATCGTGGGTATAGTTAGTACTTAGTAGACGGATGGATGGGGCGAATCTCATCTGTATACTCAGGCGTAAGTTTCCTCTCCTGGTGAAGAGAAGTAAACGTGGTCCAGGAACTCGAGCCCCGTGCCGCTTCGCGCCGTGCCTCTAGGTCCTTATAGGCTCGGTATCGAAATGGCCGCCGCCGTCTCTATCAAAGTGGGTGTCGAACAGGGTTTAATCTCCGTATACGGATCTAAATTCGTAACGGTCGGCGTAATGGGTCTTGGAGGCCGCTTTCCGCTGAAGTCGATACTGATCATCGGGTTGCTCATTGGGTAACCTCCCTCGTTGTATCTAAGGAACTGGTGAGCTTGACATCGCGTTAATATCGGTTCAGGATGTTGCTCGTCCAGTTGGTCGGGAATCGCCATGTCTTGTTTATTCATGCATTCACCACATTTGTAGAACAACTTGTATACACTGAAGATCTTTGGCATCTCTTGATCCTTGCCTTGAGTCCTCCGGTACAGATGCATTCCGTCGAATTGATCTCGGACGGCAGGTAGCGGTTCATGGTGCCGCAAATACATATATCCCAATAGTCCGTTACGCAAACCAATTACACTGCGGGTAAATCAGTTAGATGCCGCCGAATGACAGACCTCCCGAACCCCCCCGCCTTCCAGCAGTTTAGGTTCGACTCTCTAGATCCCGTCTCATTCCTAACTATCCTCTAACCTATTCCCATGCATAGCGCAAAAACTTTGGAGATAAACTGGCCGTGACCAACTCACGTTTTGATGCCCAAACTACTCCCATTACTCGTACTAAACTACAGTAGTTAGAAAGGACAATAGTCTCAATGCTCGACTATACCAAACCCACAGGTTTGATAATCGAACATCTCACTTCACTGCAAACTACTGAGTGGGGTCGTGTACGCCTCTGGTGCTACTAACCTTTAGCACCTTAGTTGTACTCTTGGCACCAATCCGTGGAAGTTGCTAAACTCAATTTACACCCCTACATAATATAGCCGTCACCATGGTTTCTAAATGCTATTTTCCAGGCTTCACGACTTTTCAAATTACTGTATATCTATAGACGAATTCTAAAACGCGTCTATATACAGCGTGTGGAATTGTCTTGGGTTCACTTCTAATTTTATAAATTTTCTAATTTTCCAAAAATTTTAAAATAAAATTTTGTTTTTTATACCCCACCAGACAAAACTCAACGCAAATCACCGCAAACCCGCTCCTATGCATTTCCTAGTATTTGCATACGAGGAATGCATACAAAGACTACTCGGACTTTGTCAGGTTTGTCAGGGTGAGTCAAATAGTGGTGTGGGAGATAGTAAGTCTGGTCCGTCACTAAGTCAGGGTCCTCTACCTTCCCAGCAAATCCCTTGGCGAAATAGTTGTTGATCTGGGCGCAATACTTCTCCCTAATGTCCGGATTCTTCAACAACCGAGCCCTTACTCCGTTCAATCTTTTCAAGGCTAAGCTGTAGTTGTTCTCCAACTTAGGAGGTTGTCGACGCCACAACATTCCATCTTCAAAATGTCCAGTCGGTAGCAGACGTATGGTATCTTCCATCATCTCCAGCGACCGTTTCTCATCAGTAGACATGGTTAGGTCACATCCACCGGGTTCCATTGCGTCCCTATCCAGCCATTCGACGGTTCTAGCTCCTGTCTCGAGGTCCTGGCGTATCAATTCCTTCTGTAGCTCCTCCTCACTGTATTGGAAAATGTCTAGGTCTCGATATTTAGCCACTTGACCCTCCACTATGTCGGTATAAGTCAAAACGTTACTCAGATAAGTAGCGTGGGCCGCTGAACCAGACCCATGGGTCTGATAACAGTAGTCCTTGGGTTCACTATCTGTCCGGTCATTGTGAAGTGGTTCCGACAACGTAACATTATCGGGAATCAACTCCTCATCCAACTCGCTAACGTCACTATAATGGTCAATACCTATATTGTCGCCACCTGTAAACTCATAGGACATGGGTACTCGTGTATACCAACCTAATATAGTCCTATGGGCTGAACCGCATGTAAATGGACCATTTACATGCGGTTCAGCTGGTCTCGTTTCCCATATTTGGTGTGCGATCAGCTGTTCTGCACCAATTAACATAGAAACATTCCTATAACCTACCTGGTGTCTTGGTACTCTGAGTTTGTCAAAATACTCCTGTGCTATGGGACTCATCGGCGGCACCTTACCTAACTGCCTGCCGAACCCCTTCATAGCTAAACACTTGAATCCATCTAATGGCAACGCTCTCCGTTCTTGTCGAGTATGTTGGTCTCTCGGAAGTAAGGAATCTAATTCTACCAAAATCTTGTTTAGCGTCAAAGGATATCTAAAGAAACACATGGATTCAGTACATAAAGGTATCAAATCAAGTATAATTGCGGTTCTTGTGACAAATAATTTAGTGACAAAGGATATCTAAATAAACACATGGAATCAGTACATAAAAGGTATCAAGTATAATTGCGATTCTTGTGACAAACAATTTAGCGTCAAAGGATATCTAAATAAACACATGTAATCAGTACATAAAGGAATCTAGTCTAATTGCGGTTCTTGTGACAAGCAATTTAGTGACAAAGGATATCTAAATAAACACATGTAATCAGTACATAAAGGAATCTAGTCTAATTGCGGTTCTTGTGACAAGCAATTTAGTGACAAACAGAGTCTGAAGAAGCACATGGAATCAGTACATAAAGGAATCTAGTCTACTTGCGGTTCTTGTGACAAACAATTTAGTGACAAACAGAGTCTGAAGAAACACATGGAATTATTACATATAGAAATGAAGTTTAATTGCGGTTGTTGCGGCCAAACAATTTAGTGACAAAGGATATCTAAAGAAACACATAGAATTAGTACATAAATATATCAAGTATAATTGCGATTCTTGTAACAAACAATTTAGCGTCAAAGGATATCTAAAGAAACACATGAAATCAGTTCATAAAGGTATCAAATCAATTATAATTGCGGTTCTTGTGACAAATATTTTAGTGACAAAGGATATCTAAATAAACACATGGAATCAGTACATAAAGGTATCTAGTCTAATTGCGGTTCTTGTGACAAACAATTTAGTGACAAAGGGAAAATGAAAACACATATACACTCAGTTCACAAAGATACCAATTAAGGCTCCTGGTGGTGGAATCTTTAAATTACCGACTTCAATTCCGTTTTATCAACAGAAATAAACTCCGGTACCGCGTCTGTCGGTCTGTTCATTCCTTTACTTACAAACTATATATGCGTGCACTTTGTTATCTTAAACTGAAAGTATATTATATGATTATTTTCACCATGGGTCGTGAAATAGTTATTGACCAATCAGACCACATGCAGATATTTTGCAAAGTCAATTTTCTCGGAATTGTTCATTTTCAATTTATTAATCATCCGCTATTTTTCCACAAATTTTTTTAATTTGGCTTATTGGAAGTGGTTTCGACAGTTATTTAAACGTAATCTTATGACATTTGGATAAATATTTACATTTCTGTGTAATTTACCTAAATAAAAAGTTATTAAAATAATTAAAATTAAAATGGCAGTAATTTTTGTAGATTTGATGGCGCTGAGTACAAAAAATGTTTACTTGAAATTTGGATTAAGATTGAGGGTGTAGTAATGTGTTTAATGAATTTTTTATTCCGCCGTCTGCCGCTAAGGGGAGGCCATTAATTTTATTATTTTTAAAATCTTTGTATTGATACTATTTGGCCTTCCATATGCAGTAGTGAATGACTATGATAAACTCGTTATGTTATCTTCTATCCCAAATTGACAGCCATAAAAAAGTTCACGGGGGGTAATACAAAACAATTGTAATTTTAATCTGAGGATAACGAACCTGATTTTATGACCTTATGTGTTGTCTAGGATGCGGATTCAGAGGGGGGGGGGGATATTTTTGCCAGTCACACAGGGTCGTAATTATTTGAAAGTTGATGTTGAAAGTGAATTTATCGCTACTTTGAATTCACTGTACTTTACTTGTTGAATGTCACTCACCCTTCATTTCATAATATTTAGCATTCAGGTTAATATTGTACACAACGGTTCTTTCCGTCTGATTATTCATCATTAGATATTGATAAGTGAAAATTAATAATTGCAATCCCTTTTAACATTTATGTTACATAGGCCGGTTACATACAGTAGAGTCGTTATTCAGGTAGGTAGGCCCTACTCCCCCCCCCCCCCCATGCTGTTCTTCAAATGTGTAAAAGCTTTTGCGGGTATAATCAGTCCCCTTGCCCCCGCAGGGTGCCGTGTTGGTGTTTTAACGGACATAAAAGTCGTTCTTATATATGTGTGCTTTGATGGACATGGTAAGGCACAAAACCCGCAATGCCTCAAATCCTCTAGCACAGTGTAGCCTTGATGATTCAGATTACGACATCTAGCAGCTGGTTGCTGGCATGGAAACGGCCGTTGGGAACATGGTTCTTTGTTCAGCTTAACAGCCAATCAGGGCGATCTTTGCTGTGGACGTGGAGGTATTTCTACAGATCCTACTAGGCGTGTTGAATTAGATGTCTTATGTCTTGTGTTACAGTTGTTGTTCCTCCTACGCCAGAACATCGGCTTTTGGAGTGACTCGGTGTTTCAGACTTTTAGTAAAACATTAGTAGGCTTAGTTATAGAACGTATAACTGTTATCGGTTGCAATTATCTGCAATTATATCAGTGTTGAGTTGTACACTGAAACCGACATTATTATACTGCTATTTACTGTTGTTTGGTTGAATATCATTATTTGGAGAATATCGATAAATAACACAAATTTCCCAATTTTCTTGATACACTACAGGTTAGAGAGACAGGTTATATATAACAATTGCGACTTATGTTATCTTGGTTTGTAGTGAACCTAATGCTATTTGATAGACACTACATTGGTCAATTGCTGTTCTCTTTATGTGTGATCAAATTCATCGACGGTCGGCAGATTAGTGTGCAGTATTGTGCGGTACCGGTAGTGTGCATGATTGTGGCTGATAACTAAGCATTTCCTAAAGAATGCGCCTTATACGTGAATCATAAGCCTTACAGTCTTACCGTTGTGTGTAGTATAAGTCATAACTCTGTTTACCTAGATAGAGCGCCACGTCCTAAAGGAACTGTTAATATTTCCCGAAAGTGAATAATATTTGTCAGAAATTATTTATTAACGATCAATCGAATAATACAGTAGGCTTCACTGCAATAAAAATCTAAGCCCCATCCGAATCCAGTCTCCCGGGTATATCCAGCGGGTGAATAGAAGTGCACTAGGCTGGCTTCGGCTAATGTTGTGTTTATTGGTATTAAATACTTGTCATCTTCTAAAGTCTATTTATAAACCAAAAGACATATAAATTTTGGCAGGTTAAACTGCTAAAGGTCTTCAAAAGCGCGTACAATAACAGTTATCTTCTTATTGCAGTAAGCAATAAAGTTGAAAGTACCGGTCGACCAGTAAACCTGAACCGGTACTGCTGTAGGTCCGTAGGCCCAACTGCCTGAACCGGTACTGCTGTAGGTCCGTAGGCCCAACTGCCTGAACCGGTACTACTGTAGGTCAGTAGGCCCAACTGTCCTAACCGGTACTTCGAGTGCAAGTACATTAGTATTATTCGATTTTGATAATTATATACCGGTAGGTCTCGATATTAAATCGGAGACGCCTGGTTTTTATTGGGATTTTACTTAGGTCTATTTCTGTCAGTTTTATTCATTTGTAGGCTAATATTGAGCAGAAGGCGTGTAACCCTGCTCAGATTGTACAGATATTTTGTAGGCTGGATTGTTGTTCTGACTGTTGTTAGGTCTGAAGAGATTGCTGCGTGTGTAGAGTTTGTCCGATAAAGTGCCAGTTAGTAAGTTGGGGCATCTTAAGTTGTAAGGTCAACCCCCTTCTAAAGAATAAGTCGTACTACCGTGTTAGAACGCATACTAACTAACCATTTTGGAATCTGCATATACTGTAGTTTATTTAGGCTTGATAGTAGTCTTCCAGCGTTTTAGCCTGTGTTTGTTTGTGTGGTCTGTTCAGATACCGTAATAGTTATTACTCAGATATTTTGTAGGCTGGATTGTTGTCTGGCTGTTATTAGGTCTGAAGAGATTGCTGCGTGTGTAGAGTTTGTCCGATAAAGTGCCAGTTAGTAAGTTGGGGCATCTATAGTTGTAAGGTAAACCCCCTCTTAAAGAATAAGTCGTACTACCGTGTTAGAACGCATACTAACTAACCATTTTGGAATCTGCACATACTGTAGTTTATTTAGGCTTGATGGTAGTCTGCCAGCGTTTAGTTTGTATTTTGTTTGAGTATTCTGTACGGGTAGCGTAATATTTATTATTCAGAGTTTATGCGATTATTCGCAACATTCATGTCCCCAAGTTTATTCCTACAGTAATTGTGCTTGTTACACATACCGTTATAGTTAAATTAACCCCGGTACTACACGGGCTGCTTGGCGTAGGTAAAGACTGGTGACTTTGTGCTCTGGTCACTCCAGCAGATGCCGTGGTTCTTTTAACTGTTCAAGTATATTTAACTGCTAGTTATCTGTTTTATAAGTACTTGTACCTAATTTAGGGTTTGGTGTACAGTGCTTTCCGAAAGTAATTAGTGTGTAGGCAGTGTATTGTGTTGTAAAGTGGTTAATAGGCACGTTGGATCTGGTAGTCCGCGGTAATTAACTTCTAGGTAGGAACACTCCGTGATACATAACGTAGTACCTATAGCGATACGGCTATAGGTCGTCAGGCGGTGGTATTTTCCTATCTGGACAACGCAGT
Organism: Nemertoderma westbladi; assembly: GCA_032718475.1. Classification (NCBI taxonomy): domain Eukaryota; kingdom Metazoa; phylum Xenacoelomorpha; order Nemertodermatida; family Nemertodermatidae; genus Nemertoderma; species Nemertoderma westbladi. The sequence continues at coordinate 51,196 of JAUCBJ010007819.1, forward strand.
ATCTTGACTACTGCTTTATTATTCTCAAATACCGTAGTATCCTGTCTGTTGTAATAACCAGAAGTTCTAACCCTTTGTTAGACTGGTTTGTAGTTTCCCTGTAAAATTACCCTAAAATTTCGTACGTAATATTTTTGTTGTGTTTAGTTAGAGAATTAATCTCACCCGTATCGTAAGTAATTCGTAGATAAGTAACTTAGGAAGTAGAATTATCCATTTTAGTGTCCAATAATTAGCACTTCACTGAGAGCGCACAGCTTCTGTGTAGTGATTATTTCCCAGAAATAGTAACATCTATTTCAATATTGTAACAATACCCCTCATACGGGTATATATATATATATATATATATCTATTATAAATCAACTCAAAAGTTTATAAGCGAGTAGGCCTGTCATACAACAATTAGGTCTTAATATAAGTTGGAATTACTGCTTGAATAACGGTAATAGAGTAAACTAAAGTAACTAAGTAACCCAATTAATTTCAGAAATTCAATTACTCTAAATAATTGATATACCGGTATCTCTAATAGGCTTATTATATATTTGTATATATTTGCACTGAAATTATATACCGGTATTCTGTGACAAACCTAGTCTGCAATACTTATATATACTATAAGTGTATACCGGTATTCTAATATATTGTAATTAATTACCGGTACTAGGCCAACGGTCATACTGAATTACTAGACTTACTTTAACTGTAACTATAGCAGTAAGCATTCAACTGTATAGCTAAGTATGTCTGACACAAAGCAAAACCTGTCAGACAGTCTAATCGATACAACCATCTGTGACACAGATAGGAGTGTGGAGCGATTAAGAAAGGGGTTTAGCTCACCTCCTACTGTAAGAAAGGTCATCCCTCCAGTAGTAGTATCAGACCCTAGGCTAATCCAACACCGTAGGTCTATCATCGGCACTCGGGCCCAGGTCAAACGGAACCAAGAAGCAGCTGTCCAACAGCAGCAACATCCTAGTCAAGGAACTCGTTCCCAGCGACCCGATAGCTCCAGTAGTTCGGATACTGTAGAGCTGACCCCCGAACGCGGAGTGAAGATGGCGGATACAGCCTATTCGGATCCCCTTCTCACTCTTCCTGCCGCAGTACTAACTACGATATTGATTGCGGTGGAGGAACACCAAGTCGATTGGGCGAGAAGTAAGCGAGCGACCCAAGATAGTTATGCGGGATACGCCAGGGAAGAATTGATGTCTATTGTCGAGTCACAATGGAACTTTCCCGGACCCGGACTCCCGTTAGATTTGTCCGAAGCTACTTGGGAAGACATACACAGGATGGGAGTGATTAAAGATACGATGGATCCAGCTGTTTGGAAGAGGTCGGCAGCAGGATATGTGCAGGGATTCTTCGGATCCTTAGAGCGATTAGAAGAACAACTGTTTCGACAAACCCCAGGACCTCAAGAGCAGGAAGAGCTGCTTTATCAAGTACGCGAAAGAACCCTACGCATTAGGCTAATCCTATCAGCCTTTGAGGAAACTTCCAAAAGAAGACAGGACACGTCGCTGCAAGTCGCTGTCAAGACTTGGTTCCAGCGGGCAGGTTTCAAAGTTCAAGAAACGTCCCAGTGGAAATCCCAGCTGGCTGAGCGACCAACCTATGAAGAACCAACCGATGCCACCCTTTCTCAAGCGGAAAGCGAAGTGACAGCAGAGAGACCGCGAACGAGAGACGCCATCGACATCTATCTGTCAGACTATCAACGCTTCTTAGGTGATGAAGAGTTGAGGAGACGACTGGCTGGACTTCGCCCCAATAGTGAAGGAGCCAAGCTTGTGTTGGACTCAATCGATGTGGAAATGTTAGCTGCAAACCAAGCTAAATTTGATGAAAAACTCCGCCTCGCTAGAGCCCAGGAAGAACAAGTAAAGAAAAAACGTATAGAGGACAGAAAGGCAGTAGCAGCGGCAAAAGCGGCAGCGGCAGTGGAAGAGGCAAAAGCGGCAGTGGCAGTGGAAGCGGCAAAAGCGGCAGCGGCAGTGGAAACAGCAAAAGCAGCAGCAGCAGTGGCAGAGGCAGAAAGAAAGGCTGCAGTGGCAGAGGCAGAAAGAAAAGCGGCGGAGGCATTGGCAGAAGCAGAACAGAGAGCGTCTGAAGAGACCACCCAACTGGAGTTGGAAAATCTTCAAGAGACGCAAGACTGCATAAATAAACAGTTAACTGCTAGTCAAATGCAGATGATGAGTAGATCTACTCCCAAACGCCAAGGATACACATCATCGGAGGAAGGCGAGACCACCGATCCTGAAGGCGGAGGAAATAGATCTTGTCTAAGTAGGCGTAGAAGAACATCTCATCGTCAGAAATTGCCTGATTTGCCTCCAGCTGTTAGAAGACAACTAGCTAGCTCAGCCGCAAGTAGTACAGAACACACAGACCGAATTGTTACCGTAAGCAGACTCCCTACTATAGTAGATGAGCCTGAAATAATTAGGCCTGTTCTCGAAAACACCCCTTCGGTGAGAGAGACCCCTGTACTCCCCGAACCTACCACCAAATTCCCTTTGCGCAGTACTAAACTGTCTGCACCCGGTGGAGCAGCCCAAGAGAATGTCCCAGTTCTTGAGACCGAGAGAGAAATCCAAGATTTGTCTCCCATCGTCCCGCGTCGGTCCACCACTACGTTGGCGACTCCCGTTTTGGCGGTTGAGTGGGTTGATGAGGGACGGCGGGAGATGGGTCTCTTGCTCGGGCAGATGAGAGAACAACGCGAATGTTCCTCACAGCAGATCCGAGATTTAGAAGGGACTGTCCACCAACTCAAGGGAACAGTAAGGGAAAGTAGGATAGAATTGCAAGAAGTGCAGCAAAGTATCGCGCTGGAACGCGACAAATTGGTCAATATACAAAAGGGTATACCAATACCGGTACCCCCTGTAACTATGTGTCAACCTGTTAGGTCTGAAGTATTACATGCGCAAGGTGTGGAGCCTACACGCATCTATACTGCTAGTGAAGTAGAAACTCCTATAGCAAACCCTATTAAGGGTGATTATAAACCTGTTGTTAATGATATTCCCTATAGACCTGATAATAATCCGAGAAATTTATATACTGATAATTCGATATTAAATAACACGATGGCCCAAGAAAGCTTTACGCGTCAGATGGCTAGAACAGAAGCCCGCCAAGCGGTCAAAGTGGGAGAAATCGTCAAATTCAATGGAGATGAGATGAAATGGTTACCTTTCAATGAATATTACAAAGATAGCATACAGAACTCTGTACTATCTAACGGAGAGAAACTTAGATTCCTCATCAAGTGCTTGGAAGGACCTCCCAAGTTAATGGCGTTAAAGTTTATTGGACATCCAGATGGATTAAGACAAGTTTGGGATACATTAAACATCAGGTATGGTAACAAGGATAACATAGCTAAGTATTTGTATGCAAAATTAGTAGCCCCCCGAAAGTTCCTTAGTCCGCTACTAAGGAACTTTCGGGGGGCTACTAATTTAGACTTCTTTTTAGACTACTATAGAGTTTTCCGATGAGATTCAGGAGATCTGTAGACAATTGGACTGGTTAGGTAAGTCTCATGAATATCAGAGTTCAATGGTTATTGGAGCCGTAGTCTCTACTTTACCAAAGGGTGGAGTATGTACACGCTGGGACAAGAAAGTGTTGTATATGAATGAGCAGCAACGACGAGGTCCTACCATGGCTGATCTCATGTCCTTCTTAGATGGTGAAGTAAAACTACAACTCATAAAGCAGTCCAGAGAGAAAACATCGGAAAATAAGGTAAGTGAGAAACCCGTTTCTAGGAGAAGAATAACACCAGTGTGTTACACTGACGACGGCGAAAGCCAAGCTTCTCAAGAGGAGGACAGCGGGAAAGACACTGATAGATTTTACTACGTTAACAAAACCTCAAAAGACGTAAGTAAATACAAGGCTCGAACCAATGATAGGAGAGAACAGGTTGCCAAGACTCCTCCTCAGTCTCCTAACAGAATGCACGGAAGAAAGCCCGAAGAAAGAACGAGAGTGCATAACGTTACCCAAGGTAAAGTGAGTAACATCAAACCAAACTGTGCGCTGTGCGACGGGCCCCACCGTTTGAGTGCGTGTGCGGAATTCCTAAAGAAATCCCTTGTAGACAGACGTGAAGTCATGTGGGATAAGCGGTTATGCTATAATTGCCTCAGATCAGGACACCAACAGCGAACCTGTTACTCCGACGTAAGGTGTGCAAAGTGCGGTGCGAAACATCACATATTGTTACACAGTGAATTCGAACGAAACAACCCGAGTCAGGTAAGTGAGCCCGAACTACATGTCCAATTCAGTGATGTAAATGACACTGATCAAGAATCTGAGATGGAAGGATTCTATACTGACGAATTCTCCGACGCCAACGAATCCTGTTACCTAATAAATACCGCAGTGTATCGAGCACTTACTTACGAAAAGGACACCGACAATGAGTTCCCCCCAACTACTTTTGACAGACAACCATCTTGGAAAGCTCCAACTTCCAACGTAGGAATCAGAGAATTTCCTGTAGTGCAGGTAAGAGTTCACGGTCCTAACAAAAGTTACATAGTGAACGCCCTCCTTGACTCCGGCAGCACAGGAACATTCATCGATCAAGAACTAGCCGAAGATATCTTTGCTGGACAACCCAAATTCCGGACTAAGTTGAATATGTCACGAATTATGCAAGTTTGGAAATCTACCATAACGGCAGATTACTATGTAGGTGCGTTGTCCACCCCCCAGGATAAATTAGGAGCACAAAGTATAAGGTCAGTAAAAATGGTGGCTATAAAGAACTTCGCTACTACCCAAGTAGAACCTTATAACTGGGACGAGGACGAGAGCATCCAACAACTCAAGATACCTCGATTCCAGACATATTATCCTGGAGTGCAAATACTCATCGGCCAAAACGCGCATGAGGCGCTCGAGACATTGGAGAAACGGCCTGCTCAACCGCAGCCACTACAAACCTATGCGGTAAGAACTAGAGTAGGTTGATACTTTACTGGCCCTTCCCGCAGAACTCTCGAAGAGAGAATGCCACAAGAACGAATATACCAAGTAAACGATTGGGAAGTGGAGAGCAGTGAGGTGGACGAACTACCTGAGGGAACACCATACTCCTCAGATAATGACGACATCTACCAACTCTTCGATGAAGAGAACACAATCGACCTACTTACAGAAAACAAAACTTGGAAAAACCAGGTGAACCTATGTCAACTGATTCGCCCATCGGGACCCATTGATTATAATGAAGAACTAAATGATGAGATAGAGCACTACAACGCTAGAACTCGGGACGAACTCGCCGTACGATTATTTACTCAAGAATTGGTAGAGCCCAATTCATACGATAAGGCCCTATCGATAGAAGAAGAAAGAGCCAAGCAAATCCAGGAAACAACTACACGTTTTTTAAAAGATCAAGGTAGATATGAAATCGGCCTACCATTTCGAAAACGAGAACCTAGATTTATAAATAACAGACCCTTGGCAGAGAAAAGAATCACTCAATTACATCGACGCCTTACGGCAAATGCTTCAGCTAAAGAAATGTACCAAACTCAGTTGAAGAAATTTATTACAAAGGGATACGCGGAGCGAGTACCGGAAGGAACACCAATAACTGAGAGAACGTATTACTTAACACATCATTACGTTCCCAAACCCGGTAAACCCCATGAAGTACGAGTCGTATTCGATGGCTCCGCTCTATATATGGGACAATCCCTCAATTCCGAATTATTACCAGGACCCAACTTACTCCAATCCTTGTTGGGAATACTTTTAAGATTAAGACAATATTCCATCGCGTTCGCCTCCGATATAGAAGGAATGTTCTTACAAGTCAAGGCGCTGGATAGAGATAGAGACAGCCTAAGATTTCTGTGGTGGCCTGAAGGAGATCTCAACCAGAAACCAGTAGAGTACTGGATGACCATCCAGGCTTTTGGGATCATATCAAGCCCTTCCAACGCCTGCTCCGTGTTGCGGACCACTGCGAATGACAACCGGGACGCCTTCTCAAAAGAGGTGATAGACAACATCAAGTGTAATATATACATGGACGACAATTTAAAGTCCCTTCCATCAGTAGAAGAAGCCATTGATGTCGCGAAAGGAACGGTAGAGTGTTTGAAAAGAGGTGGATTTCGACTGACGAAATTCACCAGCAACTCCCGTGAGTTTCTGGAAGCGATACCGGTAGAAGACCGAGGAACGAAAGACCTAGACTTAATAAAGGACGATCTTCCAGAAACCAAGACGCTTGGCTTGAAGTGGGACACAGAAAGAGATATCCTGTTTTTTCAGCTAAAACAGCGAGATAATCCAGTTCGGACCAAACGGATTTGTTTAAGTATCCTGAGCACTTATTTCCACCCATTGGGATTTATTAGCCCAGTCATATTGATTGCTCGGAGTTTAACAACTGTGTTTAACAACAAGTTTAACACAACAAATGTGGCTTGAAAACCGCTCATGGGACGATCCACTTAAGGGAGAACTGTTAAATAAGTGGATGAAATGGGAAGATTCTCTACCTGCCATCGAGAGCTTTGTAATTCCCCGTGCATATTTTGGTCATGTTCTCCCTACGTATTCCTATCAACTCCATGTGTTTGGAGACGCCAGCGACATGGGAATAGGTATAGTAGCATATCTGCGAGTCGAAACTCCGGATGGAATCAAAGTCGCCTTGGTTACCTCTAAGGCATTGATTAACAACAAGTTAAAGGTTCCTCGAGCGGAGTTAAAAGCGGCTTTATACGCTACAGCCATCGGCCGGAACGTAACAGAACAAATCGACTATCCACTGGAGAAAACGGTTTATTGGACCGACGCTTTACTCGTGTTGGAGTATATAACCAATGAAGTCTGTCAGTTCAGCGTCTTTGTTACTAACAGAGTAGCCATTATTCTTAGTCGCACAAAGATAGATCAATGGAGACATTGCCCTGGTACGATTAATCCAGCCGATATCGCCTCCAGGGGAGCAACTCCACAGGAACTGATAGATACTCCAGACTGGTTGGGTGGACCCGACTTCCTGAGCAAGGAAGAGGATGAATGGCCTCCTCACCTTACTACGGCGGAGATTAGACAAGCCAAGGGAGCGGAGAAAGTCAAACCTAAAACCCGGGCGAGTAAATCGAAGTTATTTAAACCGACGATCGATCTATCTGTATTACATACTTCCGGAAACGATGCTTCGGATCCACAATCCCTCGCCACAAATAAATCTGTTGTGGAAATTAGAGATAGAGATTGGAAATCTGGAATACCAGATGTCTCGCAAGGAATCTCACCCCTGCTGCAAAGAGCAATGCATCACTACAGTTCCTGGAATCGGCTCTGTAAAGCCGTCACATATTTAAAGCGATGTTTTCATCATCACTACTCCAGGACGAAGACCATTAGTGATACCGCTCCATTGACATCTGCGCAAGTTCATGTTATTAAAGATATACCCAAATATAAGACATCCGACCGGTTTCTAAAGGAGAAACTCAGCTACCAGGAGCATGAAGAAACCAATAAGCAGATACTGAGACTCCTGCAATGCTATGAGGATTCCGATAAGTATTTCCTGTTGTTGAGAAATCCGCAGATGCACTTAAGGGATCGCTTCTCTAGCACAATGATAGATGGGTTAATACATGTTGGAGGAAGGCTCACCAATGCGCCATTATCCTTTGACACTAAATTCCCCATACTCATTAGAAATCTTGAAGTACAAATCAAGATGATTGTAGATGTTCACAGTAAACTTTATCATGCTGGTAGAGAACGAGTTCTTAGCGAAATCCGAACTCGCTATTATTTTTATAAACCCCGTAGAGCTCTGAACCAAGTTCTTAGGAACTGCATACCCTGTAGGAAAGCATTCAGTAGGCCTTTAACACAGCGAGAGGCAGAATTACCTAGGGAACGAGTAAGCTTCTATGAACCACCTTTTACTAATACTGGTGTAGATTTATTTGGCCCTATTGAAGTATATCGTGCTAGGACTATAGTCAAGAGATGGTGTGTCATCTTCGTATGCATGACTTGTAGAGCCATCCATCTCGATATGGTGAACGATCTATCTACCAACAGCTTCGTCTTAAGTTTACGCCGACAGATCGCTCGCTTCGGGACTAGTAATACCATGAGATCGGATAAGGGAACGAACTTCATTGGTGCCAACAACGAAATCCAAGCTTACGTGAAGGACTGGAACCAAAGACAGGTGGACGATCAGCTAAGGATAACAGCGTCTAGCTGGACCTTCAACGCCGCCGACGCCCCTTGGTGGGGAGGAAGTTGGGAGAGATTAATTAGAAGTGTCAAGACCGCATTTCACTTTATAGTGCCATGCCGCGCATATCTCACCGACGAACTTTTGCAGACGTTAATGGAGGAAATAGCTGCCTATCTCAACGAGAGACCGCTTATGCCAGTCTCATCGAGTCCCGATTCCCTGGAAGCGCTAACACCCGCGCACTTCCTACTGAAGAAACCTGTAGCCATGCTCCCACGATCGGAGATTGCCGACGGAGACGAATACTGCCGTCGAACTTGGCAACTTATGCAGTTGCTATCCCGTCGTTTCGCTGACCATTTCGAGAAACATTATCTGCCCACGCTACAACTTCGAACTAAGTGGTTTGCGCAGCAAGAAAACGTCAGCGCCGGAGATATGGTGCTTATTGTAGATTCAGACCTTCCACGTAAACGGTGGCAGACAGGTCGTATCATCGAGACTCACATCTCGGATGATGGTTTAGTGCGCTCGGTAGAACTCGTCGTCATGCGGCGTAACTTCAAGAAGCCAGGCATAATCTTTGAGACGCAACAACTCAACCGCCCAGTTGGTCGTTTATGTTTACTGGAAAGAGACAAAGAACTCTCCGGAAACTATGGAAGGCAAGACACTCTTCCCACGACCACCTCCCTAATTCCTCAAACATCTAGGGACTCCCCAACGTGGTACGTCTGGAGTGGGTGCATGACTATATTATTTTATCTATTTTATTATATTTTATATGCGAACATTATTATGTACTTTATTATAATCGTTTTATTTAATTTTATTTAGTAGAATGTTATTTTAGATTATTTAGTAGGTTAGTGCAATATATTAGTGTTTATTACGTAATTACATATAATATATATTTAGTGTGACGGCGAGAAATAATTCTTTTTCTCTCTCCTTACTGTCCGTATTATATTATAAATACGAGACTACAGTAAGATGACATGTCAGTACTTATTAAAGTACAATAAAGCTCCTACTATATTTGAGTATTATTGGTAGGCAGAGTATTAGGAATGCAAAGTTCAGATCCTCGTGTCTCGGCTAAACCAAGCTCTGGGTAGACCTTGGAAACGACTTGCCTCTTCACACTGACATTGCTTCGTGCGATATTGCTCTTCTACCTTATATTAAATAATACATATAGTAGCGTGATGTCCCTATAACAGTAGCGTAAAACGCAAATAAATCTGTTAAAACTTTTGACCATCTGTAATTCTAGTCGATTAAGATATCGCGGCACCCACCGATATACTTGAAAGACAAATTCTAGAATCAGTGGTTAACGTCCCCAGACAAGTTCTGGAATAAATCGGTGCCCATCTTAAATATTAATTTAATATTTATTAAAATCGGTAAAATTCAGATCCTTTAAAATTTCTAGTCAATTAAGATATCGCAGCACTTACCGATACTCTTAAAAGACAATTTTATAGAATTGAGGATCCTAGGTCCCCAGACATGCTCTGGAATAAATTGTGTCAATTTTACTATCAAATAATAAAATTCACGGGAATAAATTTAAATTCATATTTTAAATGAATTTCATAAATTGTCATTTGTGCAATTTATGACATTCCCAAAATTCCGTTAATTAATAGATCATGGGAGCGGAGATTCATCTTATTGAGTGTATTAGAGTGCGAGAATCTCCAACATATAGTCAATAGCCGATAAAATTAATAAAATCATGCATAAAGAGGATATTGACAATTAAAGAATTACTATTAAATAGCATTCCAGATCTGTATGCATGAGAATTACCCTAATTCTACCGCTAGCTTTCCATAATGTCACCATAGCAACACCCACGCTAGAATTAGAAGCAAGTTAAAAGAACAATAGAAAGCTTGTCTCATTGCCTAGCATAGAGAATACATAGCACACTGTTAGTATCCACGGATACACAATAATAACGTGACATTCTGGAAGGCACTGACTAACGGACAAATGGCCTGTATGTGTACAATTGGTGACAGTTGTGTGGAATTTGTACGTTTATAGGTGAATGTTACTGCTAAAGTATGTTTACAGTAGCTAGTCGCAATTGTGAAAGTAGCCCAACTCTCCTATAGAAAGAACCTAAAGTGGATTCAAGCCTTTGGGACGGACAGTGGAGTGACTTGTGCCGGTTGTCGTTGTGGTGCTGTTGCTACATGTTGGCGTAAACACCGCGACGACGGTACATCGGCGCTGAGAATCCCACTGTCCGGGGGCAAAGAAAGGTAGGCAGCGATGCCCGCTTGCCTAAACATCAACTCATTATAATATTAATAAACTCAGATAACAGATATGACGGAATTGATAGAAGATGATCTTGGTATCAGGGAGCGATATACTCTACCTTTACAAGCATTTGTGGATAGCTTGATACGCGGTGAAGCCGATCCAACCATTACGGAGGACGATGGTCGTTATATCGAACCGCCGATGTCCCGAGAGCAACTTACGCGTGAATTGGACTATCGAAAATTCACCGCTCGCTATACGCATCGTAATGGTACGTATATGGACTTCTTAACTACCGGCCATCCTATCGATTTACATGATACGGACGATGTAGACACCGAAAGGGAAATGGTTCTATTTAAATATCATACCCAGAGGAGTCGTAATGATAAACCGAGAATAGAACACGAAAATTCTATTTGTAACAGACTGGAAAGAGAAAACGTTGAAGAACCGGATAAACGCATCGACTTCAACGACTACCTGGAATTTTTGAGAGAAACCTATCTCAACCTCGCCAGTCAGCAGAACCTAGAGACTCGATATCCTCAAAGTATACATCATGACCCTATGGTAAAACTCAAACGGCTCTATTTCACTATGATGTATCTTACTGCCGATCGTCCACTACCTGTTATCCCGGATAGTTTTGAACAAATGGAAGAATATTACAAAACTGGAGAACGATCACCCGCGTTTCCTCTACAGGACGTACGTCTTTGGTATTATTGTGACGAATGCCCTAGACCCAACCAACAAACTGAAGGACACAAACGTCCGCTGTTCCTATTTCCACGAACAACCGGCGATGGAAATTTATTGTGCATATTGCAGACTCAATAACTTGCACATTTTTGCGGTTTGCCCTCAATTTATGACTCAATGTCACCTTTGTCAACTAAAGGGACACGCCCGTTTCGATTGCCCTTTTAATCACGATTTGGAAAGCGTAGATGAAATGATCACACTACGTTACATCAGAGCTTGGGAAGCGAACGCTGATTTACATTGTGATTCGCGCCATCGCTAGTATCCTGGACGCGCTTACGAAGGAGTTTATGCGTTCCATCCTTATTTATTCGCTTCTGTCGAACAGAAATCACGCATATCGAGTTACGAACTACTGAAGCGCGTCGGAGAGTGTATTTCAACCAAATTTGTACGCAAATTTCTCAGGAGTGTTAATCCTAGTGACATTCATTCCTATAACTTAATCAATTTTATCCGTCAGGATCCGGACTATGGAGACTTATTTGTTAACTCACACCCCGAGTTACAGGAAGTATATCGAAGGCCTTACGAATACCGAGCCCGCGAACGCAAGTTGGAAAGAACCATTAAACCCAGGAAGTTTCTGACTGCCTATGGTCCACCCACGGCTCTCGTTCAGACCACTCGTAAAGGACCCGTAAGAGCGGCCGTCCTAAAACGCGCTCTAAAGGCCGTTAGACCCCTCTCCCCCGACGTTGATGTCAATCAACCCGGCACTTCGACCGGCGGATACACTGACCATAATCCTATACCCTCTGATGCAATCATATTGCACCCTTCACCCAGGAGTTATAGCCCTCCTTGTAAAGTGGCTCGCCCCAAAGAGAAAAAGACTCTGGCTAGCTTTAAAAAACTGCGTAAACGCCGTCCGCGCAAGAAAGACTAACTGTTTAGAGTATTTACGTATATTAGAAACTGTGATTTTGTATATTTATAGACTCAAATCCCATTTTCTGGGAGCGGTGTAAAAGCTTTTGCGGGTATAATCAGTCCCCTTGCCCCCGCAGGGTGCCGTGTTGGTGTTTTAACGGACATAAAAGTCGTTCTTATATATGTGTGCTTTGATGGACATGGTAAGGCACAAAACCCGCAATGCGTCAAATCCTCTAGCACAGTGTAGCCTTGATGATTCAGATTACGACATCTAGCAGCTGGTTGCTGGCATGGAAACGGCCGTTGGGAACATGGTTCTTTGTTCAGCTTAACAGCCAATCAGGGCGATCTTTGCTGTGGACGTGGAGGTATTTCTACAGATCCTACTAGGCGTGTTGAATTAGATGTCTTATGTCTTGTGTTACAGTTGTTGTTCCTCCTACGCCAGAACATCGGCTTTTGGAGTGACTCGGTGTTTCAGACTTTTAGTAAAACATTAGTAGGCTTAGTTATAGAACGTATAACTGTTATCGGTTGCAATTATCTGCAATTATATCAGTGTTGAGTTGTACACTGAAACCGACATTATTATACTGTTATTTACTGTTGTTTGGTTGAATATCATTATTTGGAGAATATCGATAAATAACACAAATTTCCCAATTTTCTTGATACACTACAGGTTAGAGAGACAGGTTATATATAACAATTGCGACTTATGTTATCTTGGTTTGTAGTGAACCTAATGCTATTTGATAGACACTACATTGGTCAATTGCTGTTCTCTTTATGTGTTATCAAATTCATCGACGGTCGGC
>JAUCBJ010007820.1:0-41332 GCA_032718475.1 Nemertoderma westbladi
TTACTTTTTAAATAAGCAGTGCGGGGTTGTTATAACTTCTGGTTACTTCTTAAAGAAGCAGTTTTTTATCTACTCACTCATATACCTATCTGATTAATATAGTTAATTTATGGGTATCAAATAAAACTGTCAGCCTTTTTTAGCCTGTACTGGTAATACTAATGTATATGTGAGTCGCCCATTACTTGTAAATTGTAATAATGGATGAAACACCTTCTGAAAGCGAAGCCTCGAAAAAACCAAATAATCTCAACGTTCGTGTTGCTTGGAGTTTAGCCCCGTTATTAAATAAAACAGTTTATCTATTCAATCAATATATTTCTGCCACCAGGGCTATCATCAGGATTATAAAGAAAATAAAAACTAGCACCTACAGGTTCATATAAATCTAAAAGGAAAGTACAAAATTTATATTATAAGAAAATTTTATATACATCAGTTCAGCACTTGCATATAAACCTTAACTTTAACGGCACTTTTTAATGACTATGGTTTCATAGGCCTACCCGTTAGGACTTCTTACTGTAAAAGTATTCACTATGTATGTATGTATGTATGTATGTATGTATGTATAGCGGGTTAACTCCTCCGAAACTATAGCTCGTCCGTCAATGAATGTTATATCAATCGACGCAGCTCAACCCCAGGATGTGGATAAAAAAAATTCGAAAATATCGAAAAAAATTATTAAAGTGTCTTTTTGTTATTCGAAAAATAACTTAATTTAATTTATATTTCGCAAACAACTGTAACAAATTAATGTTCTAGTTGAACAATAAACTCAACAAAATAATATGATATAAATAAGCCTACCTATAATACACAAACAAATCAAATTATAAACAAGTCAAATTATATATAAACAATTTATAAACAACCCAACTTTGCAATGCAGCCAGCCAGACTCTTAAATACAAAGCAACAGAGTATATTTGCACCATTTTAGTTGATCCATAAAACGGCGATTAAACAGTACACATGGAAGCGAGAGTGAATGTACTGTAATTTAATGTAATGTACAGTACTATATAGCAATAAATAAATTAGCAATCGAAAAATTAGAAAAATAACACATTTATTTTTCTACTTCCTTCCAACTTATGCCTGTTGGCGGTTATAAATTCATTCGCTCATGCCAAAACACGGGCTGTGCCATTATGATTATGATGTACTCTGTCAAACATACTGCACTGTGTACCCTGGAAAATAGTCACACAAAAAGTTCAATTAGTTTATTATTTTTTCTAAGGGGAGGTGGGGGGTGGGGGGGGGGGGGCGCCAAAATCGTGGCGGGCCCCCCTGCCACAAACATCAGCTACGCCACTGCATATGTAAAAGCTTTTGCGGATCTAGCTAGTTATTTTCCCCGCAAAGTACTCTGTAGGTATTTTAGCGGACATAAAAAGCCGTTTCCTTACTGTACCGGTGTTTTATTGGACATAAAAAGCCATTTCTTCTGTATGTGTACTTTAGCGGACATAACTAGCGATTTTATGTCGCAATACGCCAAAATACTCTTGATACAGTGTAGTTCAGATGACGACATCTATCAGCTGATATGTCCACGTGTAACTTTTTCTTTGTTCTTTGTTCGGTCGACCAATCAGAGCGATTTTCATTTTATTTGTACAGAAACCTCCGGGAAATCGCGCAATGCATTATGGTTTATGTTTACCTTTTTTCCAGAGACCAGAACATCGGTTGTGGAATTATTCTGTGTTTCAGACTTTAGCCAAACATTAGAACGGCTTTGATCATAGAAACGTATAACTGTTATCAAACCACAAAGCAGACTCATAGCAAATCAACTCAATCTTTCACCGCATTATTTTACTGCTATTTACTGTCGGTTATTAATTGTATCAGTTGATGGAATATTGTTACAGTAAAGGCCACCAGAAAACGCAGATTTGTACAATTGTGAACACATTTTATCAAATGTGTACCAGTGTAATGTAATGTTGTTGAATGGGACAATTGAACATAATTGAACATAATTGAATTGGCAACAACCAACATTTTTTCGCCAAAGGATACAATTGAATACTTTTGAAACGCTTAGTAATCTGGAAACTCTCTGTAGTTTGCCGCGAACTGTCACTCACTGCAGCTGGAAATGCGATAAGGATATTGTTTACCTTTATAGTGTGCGGTTAATAGTGTCTAGTAGGCAGGCCTATAGTTAGTGATGTTAAGGCATCTTCTGGTGTTTCTCTGTGCCCTCTCGGTGTCAGACTAATGGCGCGACATCTCCCTGCACTAAATTAATTATGCAATGGTCTAGGCTCCTCCATCCATATACCCATCCACTCCCATACACTCTATGAACCTCCATGTGGTCTTGTATGTAGTTCTCTCTCTACCAATACAGCCCATGTCCGCAATGTTACGCCCTGGGGGCTCTCTCATTTACGTGATATCAGACATACTATACACAAAGCCTTTGCCGGTCCCAGCAAGTTAGCCTCCTGCTGTGTGATCTAGAAGATAACTCGCCATAAACTGCCAATCAGATGACTTGAACAAATGTGTTCACATGTGATCACATTGGATGAAATCTGCTTTTTCTGGTGGCCTGTACTGTATATTTGGAGAATATCGATAAATAACCATAAAACCCCAATCTTCTTGATATACTGAAGGTTAGAGAGACCGGTTACATATAGCAATTGCGACTTACATTATAGTGGTTTTGGAGTGAATTGAATGCTATTTCATAGGCCCTACATGTGTCCGTTGCTGTTCTCCTTATATAGGATCAAATTTAGTGAAGGTCGGCAGATCAGTGTGCAGCATTGTGCGGTAGTGTGCATGACTGTGACAGATAACAAAGCATCTCCTAAAGAATGCACTTTATACGTGAATCAATAGCCATCCCGTTGTGTTTAGTGTAAGTCATAACTCTGTTTACATACCTAGAGCGCCACGTCCTAAAGGAACTGTTAATATTTCCCGAAAGTGAATAATATTTGTCAGAGATTATATATTAACGATCAATCGAATATTACAGTAGGCCTACACCGCAATAAGGTCAGAGCTTCCGAATCCAGTCTCCCGGGTAAATCCAGTGGGTGAATGGTCGCGCATAGGCTGGCTTCGGCTAATGTAGTTTTATGTGTATCAAATACTTGTCATAGGCTAAAGTCGATTTATAACCTAAAAGACACCTAAATTTGGCAGGTTAAACTGCTAAAGGTCTAAAAGCGCGAAATGCATACAATTAATTCAACTCAGATTATATAAGCTTATATCATACGAGAACGCCATCAAGTTGGCTTTAAACGAACATGTCTTACACAGACTCAAAGAAACGAGAAGGGGTAAAATCCGTATTAAAAATAGTACATTTGACAGATTAAAAATGGGTAAGTGTTTGAAAGGGAGATTAAAAATAGGTAAATGTTTGGGATAACTGCCGATTTACTAAATTTCAATACATGTAATAATATGCATTATGTAACCGTAACAAAAAAATATTACATCGAAATATCGAAAAAGTACTGTATACGTGAGACACGGTTGATATCGTACGCATATAGCATAAACGAGATCAAATACATTTAATTCAATTATTATTATTATAAATTTCTAAATTAATGACAGACAACCAGAATTATTGTTGAGCTTCAGTTTTCTTCCTGTTATTAATTCCAGTCAGTTTGGCCTTCGCTGCGTCATTGACCCGTTGCGTTGGTTCCGGTAGTCTAAAATCAGGCGTAAAGTGAAGATGTGATTGACCGGCTTCGGTTTGTTCAGGAAATGAATATAGTTATTAATAATTACACCATTTGCCATTGAACTGTGTTCTACAACTTGAGTTCTGGTACGAAACAGGTTCGATGCAATAGTTCGACTTGCGACTTGCTGTTTGCTTGATGAAACTTATCGAACAAACACAGCCTTTCAGTAGATTTCGAAATTGAGTGAACAATAGTTCTATCAAAGTCTGTAAAGTTAATTTCCCATATTGGACTCTAACGATGCGACCAAAATACATCCAGATATCGATCCCACGCTTTGTAAATTTAGGTAAGGTTTGTTTACTTTAAGCGTTCCGATCCGTTCCGTTCCGTTCCTTCAGTTGCGAGTGACACATTTTCTTCACTTTCTTCTACAATTCGACCTAAATGTGGCGCATCAATGCTTGCAATGCACTAACCGGACCAAAGTAGCAAGTTTTAGTTTACCAAGTCAGCAAGTTGAAGTGGAGACTATGGTATAATTATAAACGAGTTGACATGCAGAGCAAACACGTTCGTGGGGCCTTCGCGCAGCACGAGGCCCAGTTATGAGATACAAATTAAAATTGTGCGACTGTATCACAAAATCAGGTTATGAGAGATTAACCCACACCACCAATTAATCAAAGAAAGGGGGACAATACGTGTTCACCCCTTTTAATCTGCACCCCCCCCCCCCCCCCCCGCCCCTCCCCCACCCACCAATACATAACCGCGACATCTACCACCCACGGAAGGGTAGCACGAAGTTATTTCCAAACGCACGTTCAATTTGCAAAGCCAGGTGGTTTATAGGAATATAATCAATGCAGTACTCGTCTTCATTATAAGCCTCTTTGCGTTCGACCTGTTTTATATTAAAATATATTTATTAAACGCAGGCTGACGCTCTTTATAATAATAATACCTAGGGATGCCAGCTTCCAGACTTTCAATCTTTACTGCCACGCAAACCCCGCAGAGGAAGTTTTGGTTTGAGAGATCAAGCCCATCGGCAATTGGTGTTTCAATTTCGGTCCAGGAACTCTGACAATGGGAGCATTCAATCTTAGCTGTGGTCCATTCCCGTGGTTTCGGCTTCCTTTTCTTCGTCCCAATGACAGATTCTTCTGAAGACGTTCGATTCGCTTTCAGTTTATTGTTGGCGTTTGTGTTTTGAAGTTGTATTCGAGTGGACAGTCGCGCCGGTTTCGAGGTAACCATACCGACCTGTGATAAGCGTTGGTTTTGTTGAGTGCCGGTATTCATCTTCTTTCACCTCTTCAATGTCAGATGTTGCAAATACTGATAACACGAATAACGGTATATATTTCAATACTTGTCAATAGTAATATATATAATTTAGATAACTATTTTATATCTGTACTGTTGAGCAAACTCTACATAAATTTCAACCTGTGTATCGCCGGTAGTGCTGTTGCTGTGCAAGTGCTGAAGTGCTAGTTGCCACCGGTCACGCGGTCAGCCGGTACCGGTAGTAGGGTGGTACCATGGCCTACTACACACAGGCCATGACAAGGACTTGCCGTGAAATTAGCGTAGGCTGACTGATGAATTATCAAATATTATATTTTCCACGAATGCAGGGTCCATATTTAAAAGAAGATGACTAGATTTTCGTAAAGAATTTAATTGAAACAGTATTTAATAATTAATAAATTAATTATCGCTCGAGTTCCTGCAGCTTTTATTCGTTTGTGGCTGCCTCTGGCTATGTTTGTGGCAGGAATGTTTGAACGCTAATAAGTCGGTCAATCATGGATGAAATGGAACCAAACTTGGTACTCATGTAGTCTATAAAAAATTTAGAAATTCTACACACAGACAGACTTCTACAGTTCCCCGGTCTGCCGCTAGGGGGCGAATTAACAGAAACGTAAAAATAGCTGTAATTATAGAACCAACGATCAGATTCATCTGAAATTTAGTAGTAGTTACCTAAGAGCATTGCTTAATTAGAAATTCTACAGAGACTTTTACAGTTCCTGTCTGCCGCTAGTGGGGAATTGTTAGAGCTCCAGTTCAACGTGCTTAGCACGGTTTAATAAACAATCAATTAATTATTTTATTCAATACAGTAATTATAACAGTAAAATGCAATGTATTCTATTTTTTAGTGAAATCAAGAGATAGGAGGGGGGGGGGGGGGGGGGGGAGACTGGACGCAAATCCCATCTTGGCGAATTAATATCCCGCCTCAAGGTTATCGTTCATATGCGTACCTCTGGCAAAAGAAGCAGGTTACAGTGGTGGTGTTTTCTAACCAAAACAATAAACTAATCTCCATTACTTAATTAACGGAAAGGAGCAGGTTACAGTGGTGGGCTTTTCTAACCAAAACAATAAACAATATCTCAATAACATAGGGTATTTCATACTTATAGTCTTATTTTTGCAATACGAAAATACCAGAGGTACGCATATGAACTATAACTCGCCTCAATATTAATTTCTCAATTTTGGGAAAGGAGCAGGTTACAGTGGCACGTTATTTTAACCAAAACAATAAAGTAAACACAATAGAACAGGTTACAGTTTTATTTTTGAGAGTAATCAGCTGTTGTTATTTGCGTCCAATTTCCCCTGGAGAGGGATGAATTTTTATTGCGTCCAGTCCCCCCCCCTATCTTGAAATCAAATACCAAAAATATATTTATTATATAGAACAATCTATTTGGAAATTGTAAGTTCGGCCTATATCTTTACCATAAGCTCAGTATCTTTATCTGGTGTGTTTTTATTATTTTACCAATTATTTAATATGTTTGATAGAATTGAACAACACCGCCCAACACAACCAACTCTCTATCCGCCTCGAGCATCGAGAATACGAGAAACTCGATCGAAATACCTGCTTATCCCAGTAGTATCCGTCCGTAGTCACCGGACCGCTGCGGTTTACTCCCGTAGAACAGTAGAATTCCCGCAGCTTCCGACCCAATTCGACAACGAATTCGCTTCACACTTTCGCGTCACAGAGAACGTAATCCAGTGCGATAACGTCTGCCCAACGTTCAACCATTTCCCCCAGGCGATCCCAGGATCCGGGCCGCCGCTAAACCCAGATCGCAATCCTCGTCGATTCGTCCAGTCGTCGACGTATGTCAGTAAGTGGGACTCTTCCCACCGCACTCCAAGGTGGGTGACCGGAGTGAGGCATGAGGAACTTGGCAGTGGCCCGCATTACGATCTGACTGACCGCCGTATTCCCAGTGTCTGAGTGTAGTAAATACCCAAATAGAATCGTACTGACAAACAAGCAATTCCGTAGTATTCCCCCGTTAATCACCTCTTGAAGCAACTCGGCTGCTCGGGTCCAGATACATCGGACTGTCGGGAGCGTTTCAGACAGTAATGGAGCGGCATTTGCGAATATTTCCAATGGTTTTATAATAAATAAGGGGATTCAACAGTTCAATGCTAAAACAAATGGATTATTCCTAACCCCACCCCAATACAGCAATATACCTAACAGTATATAGCTTTGCAGGATTCTCGATTCAGGGATTGAGTACAGCCTGACAGTACCGGTACACATGGTAGGCCTACATGCAGAATTGCAAAATTTGTCAGAAAACCCAGCTGATTTATCCTACAGTAATAATAATTTAACGCATTTTAAATTTGGATAAACAAATGTATTATAACTGAAATAACAGTTACACTGATGCTGCACGAAGGCCCCACGCAAATTCTACTTGGAAAATTTTCAAACTTTTGCCAAACAACATGTGTACCAAGTTTGGATAGATTTCATCAAGGATTGGCCGAGTTATTAATGTTTAAAATAAAATACTGAAAAAAAACGCGACAGAACGACAGAACGACAGGTTGATTAATGGTACCACTACGCTAAGGCTCACTCACTTCGTGGCTCGCCCCACAGGTTGATTAATGGTACCACTACGCTAAGGCTCACTCACTTCGTGGCTCGCCCCACAAAATTCCATTATTTTGATGCTCTGAATCGGAATAATTTACTTACAGTATATATTGTGACCAGAGAGTTGACAAAATGATATGGCGTAATTGTCAGATTGTGTATGACTGATAGCAGATGGTGAATACTGAGTGACCTGAATAGTATATTGTATAAGTAAACATAACATACGACATGCAGACATAACTACATGATAAGGGTGTGTACTACACATACCCGCCCTCCGGTAGTTAGGGGTAACCAATCTAACATCAACAAACAAAATAAACAAATTTGAAATACGATAGTCTCTAAGATACAATAGTCTCTATCTATTGGGGAAGTTAGTTAGTCGGTAATGACAGTGACTAGTGAGTAGTCACTATTTGCATAGCGTTGTGGGGGGCGGGATATACGCCCCGATCGGGTGGAAACAGATGGAGGAGCACTGCATGCGATAGGTTGTGGCCCCTGGGCGGTTATGCGCGGTGGTGCTGGTCGAGCCACAACGGAGGACCAGGTGGGCTAGGGAGGGGCTGGTGGCGGAATCTCGTGGGGCGTGAGCTGTTCGGCAGCCGTGGTTGGAGTCTCCTGTGGGGGGTCCTGGATGGTCCCTTTCGGTTGAGGTTGAACCGGTTGGGTCCCTGGCCGGGGGGGGGGGGGGGGGGCACGGAGGTGGATGCTGGTATGAGGTGTCGGGTGCAGAGGAAAACCCGGTTTCGGCGAATCACCCGGCCGCTTATCTGGCGTATAAGGTACTCGTGTTTGGGGGCCACCTCGACCACGGTGCCATGGCCCGTCCACCGATGGCTCACAGGGTCCTGGATCAGGACTGGGTCTCCCACCGACATTGGTTGGAGGGGGCGGGTTCCACTATCGTAATGGGCCAGTAGTTTAGACCGTTGGGTTTCAGCTATGGAATCCAACTCTGAGAAGGTTTTGTGCCATCGGGGGTCTAGGGAGCAATAGTGTACCGGCAAGGCTTCCCTCAGGTTATGGCCATATAAGAGTTGGGCCGGGGATCAGCCCCCATATCTGGGGGTGTTACGATAGGCCCTGAGGCCTTGGGCGAACTGGTCGAGGTTTAGAGTGGGGTTGGAAGCTGTAAAAGCTTTTGCGGACATAACAAGTAATTTTTACGCAATGCGCAGAATACTCTAAAATAGCCCTAAATTTATCCAACTACGCGACGGGAATGAATTAGAACCAAGATGACGAAATCTGTCAGCTGATTCTTTGTGGACGTGGAAGTTCTTTGTTCTGCCTTATTCAGCCAATCAGAGCAATTTTCACTTTATGTCTAACAGAAACCTATGGAAACTCGCGCAATGCATTACGGTCTTTGTTTACTATTTTCTGAGCATCAGAGCCAGCTCGGAATTTTCTGTGCTTCTGTGTGGAAGTTTCAGACTTTGGCCTAGGAACATCAGATGGCCTTGGTTATAAGAACGTAAAACTATTAACTTAATCACTTACTTAATCATATTAATTTCACATTGAACATTTACTTTACTATTTTCTGATGACACATACTGACTGCTCACCGCATTATTTTACTTCTGTTATTAATTGTTGTTATATTAATGGATATTGCTGTTATATTTGGAGAATACCTATAAATAATCATAAACCCCTCAATCTTCTTGATTACTGAGGTAAGAGGGACAGGTTTACCAGTAGCAACTGCGACTTAAATTATAGTGGGTTTGTGTGAATTAAATGCTATTTCATAATCCCTACGTGTGTCAGTTGCCATCCTCCTTATATATGATCAAATTCAGTGACGGTTGGCAGATTAGTGTGAAGTAGTGTGAAGTAGTGTGAAGTCGTGTGAAGTAGTGTGAAGGTTAATAAAGCATCTCCTAAAGAATGCGCTATTTACGAAACTCTGTGGCCATCTAGTTGCGATTAGTATAAGTCATAACTCTGTTTTTATACTTAAAGCGCCACGTCCTAAAGGAACTGTTAATATTTCCCTGAAAGTAAATATATTTGTCAGAGATTATATAGTAATGATCAATCGAATAATACAGTAGGTCTACACTGCAATAACTCTCAAGGAATCCGAATCCAGTCTCCCACACCGTGGGTCATACGCCGCGCACGGACTGGCTTCGGCTGATGTAACTTCAGTACACTAGGTAATTGATATAGTCTAAAGTCGATTTATAAACAAGAAGACAACTAAAATTGGCAGGTTAAACTGCTAAAGGTCTAAAAGCGCGAACATTAACCCTATTACCACTGGGGTGTTTTGACCATTAGCACCACTGGGGGGGGGCCGATTCGGCCCACCCACTATATTTTTGTAGTCGTCCAATGAAATCCTACAAAATTTGGGCTGTTGGTGAAACAACTATAGATGAACTCTACCAAACCTTAAAAAGTTAAAATTTCATAAGCAGGGACTCAT
The DNA here is from genome assembly GCA_032718475.1 of Nemertoderma westbladi. Lineage (NCBI taxonomy): Eukaryota > Metazoa > Xenacoelomorpha > Nemertodermatida > Nemertodermatidae > Nemertoderma > Nemertoderma westbladi. The sequence goes on from JAUCBJ010007820.1 coordinate 10,073, forward strand.
AATTTTGATGAAAAATAAAAGTAGTCCCAGGACAAAATTTCAAAATTTTTCGTTTTCTAAAAACTAATAGTGTGGCAGTGTTGGCTAGATTTAGTAGGTTTTTCAAGACGCTGAATCGAATGTGATTATATTCCACTTCCAAAAATTGAAGTGGATGCTATTTTTCGTGCACCTAAGAAGTGGGCGTGGCACTTAAAAATTTGAAAAATTAGATATTCAGAAAATGCCCCTAATTTTTTTATTTCAACGCATCTTTATGGGTTTTCTGGGCCGCTGAATCGATTGAAAGTAATATATAAAGCTAAAGACTGAGTGGTTCGCCATTTTTGGTGCACCAAAATTAGGGCGTGGCACTTCAAATTTTGAAAAATACGAGATTCGGAAAATAAACCAAAATTGAAATTTTAACGAATTTATATAGGTTTTCCAGACCGCTGAATCGATTGAAAGTAATATAGAAGCCTGAAGACTTGGAAGTTAGCCAATTTTCGAAATCAAAACGTTAGTGTTTTTTCCGAATAAAGTAATTTTGAAAATTTGAAGTGCCACGCCCTAATTTTGGTGCACCGAAAATTACGTACACAAAGGATTTGAGGCTTCTATATTACTTTCAATCGATTCAGCGCTCCAGAAAACCCATAAAATTAATTTGAAATCAAAACTTTAGTGAATTTTCCGAATCTCGTATTTTTCAAAATTTGAAGTGCCACGCCCTAATTTTGGTGCACCAAAAATGGCGAACCACTAAGTCTTCAGGCTTCTATATTACTTTCAATCGATTCAGGGCTCCAGAAAACCTATAAAAATGCTTTGCAAATCAAAACTTTAGTGTATTTTCCGAATCTCGTATTTTTCAAAATTTGAAGTGCCACGCCCTAATTTTGGTGCTCCAAAAATGACGTACCACTACACTTACATACTTGTATAGAGCATTAGAGTGATCCAAACCAATAAAAATAAATAAAAATAGCCCAAACATAAATAATTACTAAATCACGAATGACTTTGTAAAATTCGAAAATTTCAAAAAATTTGGTGCTGGAGACCAAATTTTGAGGTGGCACCCACATCGAAAAGTATAAATCCAATTGCAACGGCGTTTTTTGCAAAAGATGCGGCATTAAATTTGGCTAATTCTCACAAAAAATTGGGACGGTGCGTAATGTGGTTGCATAGTTACAGCAACTAAAAACTAGGAAGGGGCCGATTCGGCCCCCCCCCCAGTGGTAATAGGGTTAATAGTTTTCAGTTTCTTGATTGCACAGTAGGCAATAACTATATTTTGTCTAATGTTCTGGTAAGAACATTAATAGATTTTAGGTTTCTTTATTGCACCGTAGGCAATAAAGTCGAATGTACCGGTCGGACGGTAAACTGTAGGACTAACTGCCTAACCACCCTAACCGGTACTTACAGGTACAGCAGTATTATTGGTAGGCTGTTTAAGAGAGTAGGGACTGTACACCCCTTATTTCTTTTAGAGCTTACATATTTCTGTCAGTTTTATTTATCTGTAAGTGTAATATTGAGCAGAAGGCGTGTTAGCCTGCTCAGATTGTATAAATAATTTGTAGGCCGGATTGTTGTCTAACTGTTGTTAGGTCTGAGGCGATTGCAGTATGTGTAGAGTGTCTGTCCGATAAAGTGCTAGTTAGGAAGGTGGGGGCATCCAGTGCTGTAAGGTAAATCCCCCCCCCCCCCAAAAGAATAAGTCGTACTACTTGGTTAGAACGCCTACTAACTAACCATTTCGGAGTCTGCATATACTGTAGTTTATTTAGGCTTGACAATAGTCTGCCAGCATTTGGTCTGTGTTTTGTTTGAATAGTCTGTACGGGTAGCGTAATATTTATTATTCAGAGTTTATGCGAGTATTCGCAACCTCCAACTCCCCAAGTATATTCCTACAGTAATTGTGCTTGTTATACATACCGTTATAGTTAAATTAACCCCGGTACTACATCAGGGCTGCTTGGCGTAGGTAAAGACTGGTGATTTTGTGCTCCGGTCACTCCAGCAGATACCGTGGTTCTTTTGGCTGTTCAAGTATATTTAACTGCTGGTTATTTGTTGTATAAGTACTTGTACCTAATTTAGGGTTTAGGGTACAGTGCTTTCCGAAAGTAATTTAGTGTGTAGGCAGTATATTTGTGTTGTAACGTGGTTAATAGGCACATTAGCTCTGGTTGGCTTCGGTAATTAACCTCTAGGTAGGGACACTCCGGGTACATAACGTAGTACTTATAGAGCTTAAGACTATAAGTCGTCAGATGGTGGTATTTCCTTATCTGGACAACGCAACTTACTTACTACTGCTTTATTGTTTTCAACTACTGTAGTTTCCTGTCAGTTAGTAAGAACCAGAAATTCTAACTCCTTGTTAGACTGGTTCGTAGATTTCTTGTAAAATTACCCTAAAAAATTGTAAATGTAACTTGTTTATTGTTTATTTAGAGATTGTAATCTCAACCTGTTTGTTATTTGTAAGTAATTTGTAGTGATAAGTAACTTAGTAAAGTAGAATTATCTGTATTAGTGTCTAACAAGTAGCACTCCACTGAGAGTGTACAGCTTCTGTGTAGTGACTCCTTATCCAGAAATAATAACATTTATTTCAAATATAGTCAAAACCCATTGTACGGGTATATATATATATTTATAAATCCACTCAAACAGATTTATAAAATAGTAGGCCTGTTATACATCAATTAGGTCTCAATATCAGTTGAACTACTGCTTAATATCAGTAACAAGGTAAAGGGAAGTAACCCTAAATTTCAGAAATTCAGTTATTATTAAATAATTGACATTGCCGGTATTTACGGTAAGCTTATTATATTTATATAAATTTAGGCTGAAATTATATACCGGTATTCTCTGACTGATCCTAGTCAGTAAACAATACTTATATATATACTATAAGTGTATACAGGTATTTTAATATTATATATATATCACGTTACACTGAGTAACGGTATCGGTAACTAACTACTAGGCTTACAGTTGATACTGATTCCTAGACTTGCTTTAACTGTCATTATAGTAGTAGGCATTCAACTGTAAAATAAATTGTCTGACACAAAACAAACACTGTCAGACAGTATCTTAGAAAGAACGATATATGACCCAGATCAAAGTATAGAGAATCCCCGACTGAGGTCGGAGACGCAATTTGCGAAGTTAGTGAAGCGCCATAGGTCTACTATAGGCACTAGGGCTCAAGTTAAGCGAGACCAAGAGACGCCTGTTAACAGCAGCAGCACCCGAACCGAGAACTTATTTCTCAACGGCAGAATAACTCTAGTAGTTCCGACAATGAAGAGTTAACGCCCGAGATCGGATCAAGGATGGCAGAAGCGGTTTACCCAGATCCACTTCTAATTCTTCCTGGGGCCGTACTCACTAGAGTATTGATCGCTGTGGAGGAACATCAAGCTGATTGGATGAGAAATAAGAGATCGACCAGGGACAGTTATGCGGGATACACGATGGAGGAACTAAGGTCTATTGTAGAGACGCAATGGAACTTCCCCGGACCCGGACTCCCGTTTAACTTATCGGAAGCTGCCTGGGAAGACTTATACCGAATGGGAATAGTAAGGGACACTCGAGATCCAGCTGTATGGAAGAGGTCAGCAGCAGGATATGTCCAGGGATTCTTCAGCTCTTTGGAGTGATTAGAAGAACACCTATTTCAACAACGTCAATGACCTCAAGAGCAGGGAGAGCTGCTTTATCAAGTGCGAGAACGAATCTTACGAATCAGATTAATACTTTCAGCCTTTGACGAGGCCTCGAAGAGAAGCCAAGACACGTCGTTGCAAGTGGCCGTAAAGACTTGGTTCCAATGAGTGAGTGTTAAGGTCCAGGGAACGACACAATGGAAAGTTCAGCTAACTGAGCGCATGACCCACGGAGAATCAACAGACGCCACCTTTTCTCATATGGAAGGTGAAGCGATATCCGAAAAACCTCAGAAGAAGGATGCGATTGACATCTATCTGTCGGATTATCAACGATTTATAGGTGACAAAGAACTCAGAAGATGACTAGCTGGACTTCATCCCAATAGTGAGGGAGCCAAATTCGTGTTAGATTCTTTAGATGCGGAAATATTAGCTGCAGAACAGGCTAAATTTGATGAAAGCATCCTCATTGCTATGGACCAAGAAGGGCAAATAAAGAAAAGGCAAATAGAAGACCGAAAGTTAGCAACAGCGGCAGCGGCAGCGGCAGAATCTGAAAGGAAAGCAGCAGCAGCAGTGGCAGAATCTGAAAGAAAGGCAGCAGCGGCAGTGGCAGAAGCAGAACGGAAGGCATCTGAGGCGACAACCCAACTAGAGTTGTAGAATCTTCAGGCGTAACAAGATTGCAACTACTGAGTCGATCTACTCCCAGAAGACAGGGATTTACCTCCTCTGATGAAGGCGATACGACAGATCCCGAGGGTAGAGGTAATAAATCTCGTTCAAGCGGACGTAGAAGAGCGCCACACCGTCAGAAGTTACCTAATTTACCTCCTGCGGTGAGAAGGCAACTAGCTAATGTAGATTTAAGTAATCAAGAGCATACAGACCAAATTATTAGAGTAGAAAGACTCCCTACTATAGTAGATGAGCCCGAAATAATTGGGCCTGTCATTGAAGCCACTCCGGTGATAGAGACCCCTGTACTTCCAGACCCTAACTCTAAATTCCCTTTGCACAGTACTAAACTACCTGTGCCCAGTAGACAAGCCCCGGAATCACACCCAGTCCTGGACGCCGAGCAAGACATAAATGAATTGTCTCCCGTCGTCCATATGCGTCACCTGGCTACCATGTTGGCGGCTCCCGCTTCTGAGGTTGAGTGGGTGGACGAGGGACGACGGGGGATGAATCAGCTGCTCGGACAGCTGGAAGACAATAAGAAACAGTCTTCCCAGCAGGTCCGAGAGTTGAAAGGGACTGTTCAGCTGTTAAAGGGAACAGTAAGAGAGAGTAGGTTAGAGTTGCAAGAAGTACAACAAAGTATCGCTTTAGAGCGCGATAAATTAGTAAATATACAAATGGGTATACCACCACCCCCTGTAACAATGTGTCAACCCGTTAGGTCTGAAGTATTTCATGCGCAAGGTGTGGAGCCTACACGCATCTATACTGCTAGTGAAGTAGAAACTCCTATAGTAAACCCTATTAAGGGTAATTATAAACCCGTTGATAATGATATCCCATACAGATCTGATCATAATCCGAGAAATTTATATACCGATATCTCGATATTAAATAATACGATGGCTCAAGAAAGTTTTACACGTAAAATGGCTAGAACCGAAGCCCGTCAAGCGGTAAAGGTGGGAGAGGTCGTCAAGTTAAATGGAGATGAGATGAAATGGTTACCTTTTAATGAATATTATAAAGATAACATACAGAACTCTGTACTATGTAACGGAGAGAAACTTAGATTCCTCATCGAGTGCTTGGAAGGACCTCCCAAGTTAATGGCGTTAAAGTTTATTGGACATCCAGACGGATTAAGACAAGTTTGGGATACACTAAACATCAGGTATGGTAATAGGACTAACATAGCTAGGTATTTATATGCGAAATTAGTTGTTAGCTTATTCAATCCCGCCAACACCCCATAAAGTTATAAGCCGATAAGCAATATTGGGAGCCACGAGATTGGGCAATTAACCAACTCGTGCCATCCCAATAAGAGTGGGAAGGAAGCACACAATAGGGGTCAGGGGCCAAACCCCTAACCCAGAGAGAACAGGAGGAGTGAACGGGAACACTCCACGGGGCGCCAACAAGGGTATTAACCAATCAGAGGGGGGAAAGGCATCGATTGAGTAGCAATAAGGCCACCGTGCAATATAACCAATAACCTATTAATCAGTGATTCAGTTATCTCAGTGCAGCAGTGCTAGCGTAGGTTGGTAGTCAATTAGTTTAGTTAGGGGATCACGGGACTTTAGTTACCGTATCCCGCCTTGTACACATTATATCTATATCTATATCCTATGCCCTATTATTATTATACACTGAACTTCAGAACTCAGTTACTTTCTTTCATCCTTATACACGGCGGGGACGCGTGGACTAAATTACCACACCGGATAAATCGGGATCCCTCCTGGATCCCGTCACAGTAACTAAATCCGAGGAAGAAGCCCCAGTTGAACATCAAGAACTGCAGCCTAGCTAGCCGAACCATCAGCCACCAGTTGAGATGAGTGAATCGGGCGAGACACCGACGCGGACCCCGGACGAAGATCAAACGATCCGCGTGGCCACGACCAAGCGATACAGGCCCACGACGCCGGAGCCATCGATAACGGGCGAACCGGAAGTCCAGAACGAGGAGGGTCTGGAACCCGAAGTCGAGCCAAGGGAAAGGGAGAGCGAGAAGGAGGGAGAAGGAGATGAGTCGACACGGAACGGAGAACGGCGCGCCGATGTCGCCGGCCAGCTACCGGCCGAGGGCGACGAGCGACCCACCGAAACGGCGACGGTGGGGCCGACGGTGCGACGCCGGACGCAAAGAGACAGAGGAGAGATCGGTACTGATGTCGCCGGCCAGCTACAGGCCGAGGGCGACGGACGGCCCACCGGAACGGCGACGGTGGAGCCGCCGGTACGACGTCGAACCCGGAGGGACGGAGGAGAGGTCGGCGACGAGGACGTCGGGGTCTCCGATCGACTTCGACGGGCTTACATCGCGACCCGGAGACTACTAGAGAAGGCCAGAAAAGGGAAAACGGTAGACGAGGTGAGACTGAGAAAGCGACTAGGTGAGTTGGATAGACACTTTAATTATCTAATACGTTTTGGGCAGAGAGAACTAGCCGAAACGAGAGCATGTGAGGTTGCCGGGGAACTGTTTAAACTATGGGAATGAGGGAGTATGGAACCTAGCGTAGCGTCAGTGTACATAGGGCCATACTTGGTCGATGCCCGGGGAGTAAAACCAGTGGGTTGGAGGGGACTCGAAGGGGGCGAATCCGAGGTTAACCCCGAGGATTCGGCCTCGTCGGTCGGAGAAAGCGCCGGGAAGCGGGGGAAAGTTGGTAGGTCGGGAAGGCGGGGGAAGTCCGTCGTAACCGATAAGTCTGTTACATCCTCCGCGAAAGAAAGAGCGGTGAGAGAAATAGGTGCCGCATACCGTCTCAGCATGGCAGAGCAAGGTCAGAGAGAAATGGAGAAACGGCTAGAGGAGGGGAGAGTGCGGTTAGAGAGGGAAGCGGCATTAATTAAAGAAACCGGAGAGAGGGCCGAAAGGGCTTTGAAAAGCCTAAGGGAGTGTGATGAGATAGAGGAAAGGGAGTGTAGGGAGCGTGAGGCAAGGGAGGAAAGGGAACGCAAGGAGCGTGAAAGGGAACGCAAGGAATATGAGGCCAGAGAGGAAAGGGAACGCAAGGAGCGTGAGGCGGAACGCAAGGAGTATGAAGCGAGAAGGGAAAAGGAACGCAAGGAGCGCGAAGTGAGACGAAGGGAGAGCATTAAGAGTGTAGCAGAGTCGGCCATCAGGGACATCCAGGAGTGTGAGAGGAGATTGGCAGAGGCTGAAAAAGAGCACAAGGAATTAGAGAGACGGCAGAGTGAGTTTGCGGGAAATAGGATTAGACGGGAGCACGAGTTGGAATTCGTGCGAGCGACGCCGTCTGAAAGCGGGGCCGGCTCGAGTATTTTTGAGGAGCCGGAGGCCGTAGATACATTTATTAATACCCCACTGACAGGGACCGCACAACAGACCCAAAACTGGTGCGACCGTACGGGCGGGGGGGGGTAATAATAATAATGGTACAGTAGACGTTGTTAATATTGATAATACCGTATTGGACGACACTAATCAAACCTTTATTACAGGAAATACTTTGCCTAGTGGTAGTAATTTAAATTTAAATCAGAACAATCCCAATATTAATGTAGGAAATAATTCTAATATTGATGTAGTTACGCAAAATAATTCAAATAATCAAAATAATAACCCAAATTCGAACCTACAAAATAATTTAAATAACGCAGTTACGCAAAATAATTCGAATAATTTAAATGATGACCTATGCCCGAATTTACAAAATAATTCAGATAACGTAGTCGCGCAGAATAATACAAATGATTTTGTTTCAAACGAGCAAATTAATTCCGTTTCCAATATGGGTGCTATTAATGTAAACACGTCGGGCCTACATAACCAGGCGGAAGAGGGCCTGGTAGGTCACATAGTCGGTAGCCAGACGGATGAGGGCCTGGTAGGCCACGTAGTTAGTAGACAGGGAGCAGAGGGCCTGGTAGGCCACGTAGTTAGTAGACAGGGAGCAGAGGGCCTGGTAGGCCACGTAGTTAGTAGACAAGGAGCAGAGGGCCTGGTAGGCCACGTAGTTGGTAGGCAGGGAGTAGAGGGCCTGGAAGGCCACGGAATAGCAGGGGGAGAGGCGGGGGTGAATGGACCCGACCGCAGTGGGGTTGATGTGTCGACTAGAGAGGTATATAATAGCGGGGAGAGAGGTAGCGAAGTTAGATGTAGCGAGTGGGGGGGGGGGCTACGAGGACCCCACAACAGAGAGTTAGCGGCGAGAAGGGGGGGGCAGGGAGTGTCCCACAGCCGTCAGCGGATAATGCGAGGGCCGAAATAGGTAAACCGCAACAACCGGCGACGGAAAGTAACAGGGGGATTGCGGGTATCCCCAGTGGCGTGCGACCGAGCAGAGAGAGACAGGTTGACGTCGCGAGAGGGCGGACGAAGCGTCGAGCCCGATCAGAGGAGGGAAGAAGAACAGTGGGGTTTAACCGGGAGGTCGATGAGAGATCTCACGAGCGGGAATATTCCACTGATAGGAGAAGAAAGGAAGACAGTAGTAGAAGTATCGCCGCGAACGATAGAAGAGCGAGGACGGATAGCGAGCCGTCGGTAGTCGAGATGAGAACGGAGAGTCAGTGGGGTCGGACTCCGGGAGATTGCCGTCGCCCCGGAGAGATGCGATCCGGTGAGATGCATTACACGCCGAGAGAGGGGTACACGATGTACCGGTACGAAGATGAGGACAGAAGAGAGGGGGGTCGAAGAGAAACTTTCCGACGGAATATACCTACCGATCGAGAATACGGTAGCCGCGGGGAGGATTATTCGAGAAGAATAAACTTCGATCCCGAGAGACACATGCAGACTGTAGGACATACTGTAGGCCTTACTGCACATACCATAGGCCATATTGAGAGAGGCTATGTAGGCGATAGGATAGCGTGGACGACGGAATTAAACCCGGAAGTCGCGGAATACATACCGGCGAGTAGGCCAGAAGCTGATAGGCCTATACCGGTACCAGCACAGCAGTATGACTACAGCATGCAGGGACACAACATATACCCAGGGGAGGGGGGAATTATTGCGGATAGGTGCATGGGCCCCAACATATTAACATCAACCCCATTACCAAACATACCGGTGGGGGGGGGGACAGGGTGACATTCCCCCATCACAATATCAACAATATACCCCGATGGTAGCAAGAACAACGAGACCCTTGGACGAAAACAGGTCGTGTGACACAGATATATGGAGGGGGCCGCTACCCCCGATGACGTACCCAAGCCAGAGAAAATCAAGAAATAGGACAGACGGAACGCACCAGGCAGGGGAAACTATACAGCACCCGTCAAATCCATTGGAAGCGCAGGCGATAGGGATGGCCACGTTGATCGATGCTTTGAAAACGAGGATCGAGTTACCACCCGTGGAACCATTCAAGTTCGATGGGAGTAGGCCGGAAGAATATTTACAGTTTCGGCGAATGTATAGTAACGAAATACTGACAAAAAACTTGACGCAGGCGGAGTGCCTAAAGTATCTACAAGTGTACACGGGAGGCCCAGCATACAACATCGTGAGGCAATATCAGGGAATAGAGGGCGGCTTCACGACAGCATGGCGGGCACTGGATAGGGAATACGGGCACCCGGCCAAGATCATCAGGCAGACGCTGAGAGGCATAACATCGGGTGGCCTACAGGATAACCCCGTTAGCATTAAGACGTTTGCAAACAAAGTCGAGAAGGCGCTGATCGTGCTGAAGACGCTAGACGCGCCATACGAGCTCAACGCGTCCAATAACATCACCACGATAGCGCAGGCACTACCGAACTGGCTGCGCAACAAGTGGAGGAAGATCGCTTTCTCCACTCGAGACAAGAAGGGTGCGGAACCGGGTTTAGAAGAAATGTCAAACTTCTTAAATTACGAGGCTGAACTAATAACGGACCCAGTCTATAGTGAAGATAGCCTGGGAAAGGGACCAAAGACGGATCACTACAGGTCGAAACCAGAGCACAATACATCAAACGCATTGCCGAGGCTCAGGCAATCATTGCCATACGCAGCGACGCAGGGGACTGCAAGTCCACAGGCAAACGAAGATAAGACAACATCATGGAACGGACAGGGGAACAGTAACAACATGAATAAACATAACCCCAGTACGTCCAGTAGGCCAAATCCAGTCAATAAGAATAGTAGGGACTTTGGTACGAATATAACTGCGATACGCAATGCATTGTATAAAGAGGGCTACGACCCAAAGAGCAAATGCCAGTTACACGCAAATGCGCTTCATAAAACCATGAACTGCAGGTACTGGCAGGCGCTACCGAGGCAAGACCAGATAGATTACGCGTCGAGCAATAAAATCTGCTCGCGATGTGTGAAGAGTGGACACAAGGCCAGGGAATGCCAAGAGAAGCCGGTCAAGTTTGGCCAAAGGAGAGGCCAAACGATGGCAACGAGCACGGTAGGGGCGAAGAAGAGAGGCACGGTGTTACTTGGAGTAGTACCGGTGCGAGTGATCGGGGAGGGCAATCGATCAGTAACAACACTAATGCTGGTTGATAGTGGAGCTGCCTTCACATTAGTCGAGGAATGGGTAGCCGAAGAAATAGGATTGAGAACAAGGCCAAGCAGAATGGCGGTAACAACCATCTCTAGCAAAGATGAGATCCTAGAGATGAGGACAGGACGGTGCGCAATTGCAGCAGTGGCACCAGGATGCGATTATGGGGCAACCATCGACCCCATCCAAGTAATAGAGTCAATTAACATCAATGCCAGGCGGCCAACCAACATCGAGGTCGAGCAATACAAATTCCTGGACGACATTGACTTCTCGATCCCAGACGTGGACGTTAGGAAGGTATCCATCATAGTAGGAATGGACTGCCCGACGGCCCACGAAAGAATGCAAACGGTCTTCGGCGAAGACAAGCAGAGTGACCCGGTGGCCATATTAACACCATTCGGGTGGACGCTGAGTGGTCCAATTAAGAGCAAGATACCATTCAGGATGTCGGAGACATCAGGATGCATGTTCGCGGGAACAATGCAGGAAAGTGCTTAAACGACTACCTGCTAGAGGGCCGAAACATATATAATTCGGGCATAGAAGTACTACTTAGATTTAGGAATGGGAAACACGCCTTCACGTGTGACATAGAAGGCATGTTCAACCAAGTCCGTGTAACAGAGGAAGATAGCGACAGTCAACGCTTCTTATGGTATAACGGCGAGGAAGAACCGCCTATAATACCGGCATATAAGATGGTAGTACAAAACATGGGGGCCAAGTCGTCCTCATTTACGACGACTATGGCAGTGAGAGACACGGTAAAGGGGAAGGAAGATAGATACAGCAGTAGGGCCGTCGATATGATCCGACGCGGCTTCTACGTAGACGACGGTATGGAGTCTGGAAATACGGTTGAGGAGATACTGGAAACAGGGCGCGAGGTTCGCGACATCCTGAAAGGATCCAGCTTCAACCTGACCAAATTCCAATCCAGTTCAGAAGAATTTATCAAGGCAATAGAGGACAAGAAACCAGAATCGACCATGGACAACCCTACAACAGCCAAAGGACAGGACATGGCGAATAAGAGAACACAATCTCAGCAAAAGGCATTGGGAATCGTGTGGGATAGAGGAACAGACGAACTGAAGTATCAGCTGAGCCAGGAGGGCGCAGACACCCATACGAAGAGGGGTTATGTATCGTATATAGCAAGGATATACGATCCCCTAGGCCTAGCATCCCCATTACTAGTCACGGGGAAACAGATACTCAAGAGAGTATATAAATTGAAGGATGAGTGGGACGTAGAGGTACCAGAGGACATCAAGAAACAGTGGAGCAAATGGACAGAAGACTTGGAGAGGATGGGAACATACAACATGCCGCGAGTGTATTTCCCGGATGGGAATATGACGAATCTGGACCTACACATGTTCTCCGACGCGTCATTGGAAGCGTACGGAGCGGCACTCTACTTAGTACAACGAGAAGGGGCTCACAAGCCAAGGCTAGCCTTTAGCAAAGCAAAGTCAACGCCGCCAGATTCAGCATCTGTTCCCAAGTTAGAATTGACAGCTGCGAGACTAGGAGTAAGAGCCACAGCCTACCTAGTGGATACTATTCCCAACATAGTGGAGACACACTACTGGACGGACTCCATGGTAGTGCTTGGTTGGCTACACAACGAAAAGACGAGATACCCGATATTCGTCGCGAATAGAGTGGACGAAATAAGGGCGAGCACAGAACTAGAAAGGTGGCACTACTGCCCAACAGACGAGAACCCAGCGGACTTGCTGTCGAGGGGCGTGGAACGCCACACTTTCTTAAAGAAGGAAGTATTGTGGCAACATGGGCCACAATTTCTGAGCGATAAAGAGGCCTGGCCGCCAATGAGAAAGGTGGAGCCGGGCTCAGAAGTGGTGTCAGAGGGAGAAGAGGGAGACTCAGAGGGAGAAGAGATATACTCCCAGATGGTGAGGGAGATTAGGGACGTGCAACCAAAGCAAGAACTATGCGATAACCCGACGGACAAACTCCTCAGCTACAGTTCTAGTTGGTACAAGACCAAGAAACTAGTGGCGTACTGGAGAGCTTTCGGGAATTTCCTCGCGGGAGTTAATAAGGAGAAGAAAACCAGGGAAACCATAGATCTGGAAGGAGCGGCCAAGGCAATAATCCGCTATGAACAACGGAAGAACTACGGCGACGAGGTGGAACGTGTCGGCAACCAACAGCACCTCCGACGGGACAGCGAGTTGATTACGCTGTCGCCACAACTCAACGACGATGGGATTCTTGTAATGAATTCTAGGGTGGGATATAACAACAGCATAGTCGTGCCACCGAAACCCATCATCATTCCCACAGGATCGCCTATAGTCCACCAGATCATATGGGACTCCCACAAATCGATATTGCATGGGGGCACCAACCGAACCCTCACAGAGATAAGGAGGACCTATTGGGTCAAACAATTAAGGAAGAAGGTTAAAGCGGTAGTGGGGCAGTGCCAGACCTGCCGACGGGCAAAGAAGGAGCGAGCCATACAGGAGATGGCGCCACTACCGGCGAGTAGGGTAAGACAGCACGACCCGCCATTTACGCATTGCGGTGTGGACATGTTTGGGCCGATAAAGATCAAGGTGATGCGACACACGGAGAAACGCTACGGTATTATCTTCGTATGCAACAATACGCGGGCGGTAGGGATAGAACTCGCCCAAGATGCAACCGCATCAGCATTCATTAACGCCTTAGAAAGGTTTAGGGACCGCAAAGGTGGGACGATCGCAGTGATATACAGCGACAACGGCACCAACTTTGTGGGTGCAGAGAGTGAGATGGCAGAAGCCTTGGACATCTTAGAAGGAGAAGAAGTCAGGGCGGCCATGAGAAGACGACAAGTAAAGTGGGAGAGAAGGACGCCGTATGCACCACATACACTAGGATGCGTCGAGAGACTGGTGGGCAGTTCAAAGCGTCTAATGACGAAGTTAATGAACACCCACATGGTCACTGAAGACGTCTTACGGACAGTACTTGCGAAGTGCGAGGGGATCATTAATAGCAGACCGCTATACCCAGAGAATGATGACCCTGAGTCATTAGACGTGTTGACGCCTAGCCATTTTCTGATGGAAAGGCCAGCGACCATCGATATGCGGGGTGTAGACCCAGATGATATACATTCCCGCCAGAGTTGGAAAGTCGCTAAAGCAATAAGCGCGGAGTATTGGAGGAGGTGGGTAGAAGAATACCTACCCACGCTCCATAAGCGAAGCAAGTGGAGGAAACCGAACCGGGAGTTAAAAGTAGGAGATCTCGTAATCGTTACGGATGATACTATCATCAACAACCAGTGGCGGTTGGCGAGAGTTGTACGCACTTACTCCGATGAGGACGGAAGAGTCCGATCGGTAGAAGTGCGAATAGGTGGGAAGATAGGTGCGAAGGACAGAAAAACCTACAGGAGAGCGGTAGGCAAATGCTGTCTCCTAGAAGGGGCACCTTAGAGTGGAGTTAGAGTGGAGTTTAGTCGTCCAAGTTTTGGACTGAAGGGGGGTGGGATTGAGGACGAGAAGCCCTTCCCACACAAATAAAATAAAAATAAAATAAAAAATAGTTAGTTAGTTAGTAGGTACGTAGTGCCTAGAGTTAGTTAGTTAGTAGGTACGTAGTACCTAGAGTTAGTTAGTTAGTTAGTAGGTACGTAGTGCCTAGAGTTAGAGAGTTAGTAGGTACGTAGTACCTAGAGTTAGTTAGTTAGTAGGTACGTAGTGCCTAGAGTTAGAGAGTTAGTAGGTACGTAGTACCTAGAGTTAGTTAGTTAGTAGGTACGTAGTGCCTAGAGTTAGAGAGTTAGTAGGTACGTAGTACCTAGAGTTAGTTAGTTAGTAGGTACGTAGTACCTAGAGTTAGAGAGTTAGTAGGTACGTAGTACCTAGAGTTAGAGGGTACGTAGTACCGCTAGTTAGAGTTAGAGCTAGAGGGTACGTAGTACCGCCAGTTAGAGTTAGAGTTAGAGGGTACGTAGTACCGCTAGTTAGAGTTAGAGTTAGAGGGTACGTAGTACCGCCAGTTAGAGTTAGAGTTAGAGAGTACGTAGTACCGCTAGTTAGAGTTAGAGTTAGAGGGTACGTAGTACCGCTAGTTAGAGTTAAAGTTAGAGGGTACGTAGTACCGCTAGTTAGAGTTAGAGTTAGAGGGTACGTAGTACCGCCAGTTAGAGTTAGAGTTAGAGGGTACGTAGTACCGCTAGTTAGAGTTAGAGTTAGAGGGTACGTAGTACCGCTAGTTAGAGTTAGAGTTAGAGGGTACGTAGTACCGCTAGTTCGAGTTAGAGTTAGAGTGTACGTAGTACCGCTAGTTAGAGTTAGAGTTAGTAGGTACGTAGTACCGTTAGTTAGAGTTAGAGGGTACGTAGTACCATTAGTTAGAAGAGAGAGAGTAAGAGGTAAAAGGGGTAAATAGGATATAGATATTAGTTAGCAGTAAGTAGAGTTAGTAGCGAGAGGGGGGCATATGAGCACAGCTGGATAAATCGTGTGGCCACACGACGTATACTGCTGTACTGCATAGGCCCACAAAGTAGGCCAGAATATGGATTAGAGAATTGAATAATCCATAGGCAGTAATAGGTAGTAGGACAGTAGAATTAAAATAAATAGAATAGGGCTGAAAGTTAGAAAATAGTGGCAACACAAGGGAAGTCGTTCTAGAACATAATAAAAGTAATGGACAGAAATTGTAAATTAGGCTCATTTACTAGCTTCAAAATTAATTAGGTTAAATTTAGGCTAAAAGGCGCAATTAAGTAGAAAGTAGGCCATTATCGAACCGTACGAAACATCTTAATACATCACTCATCTGTATTGCGCCTTGGTAAGGCACCACCCTGCAGGTGAGCGAGTGTAGTGTTCGGAATGGCGAGTAAGTTGATCAGGAAGAGGAAGGCGGAGTCAGGAGGAAAAGAAATACTGGTGGATTTCACCGAAAGACACCCGGAAGAGAAGACGAGAGGATACTACGAGAAGTTGGAAAGGGGTCACGCGGCACGAGCGCTGCAGGACCACTTCCGGGAGATGCACGAGCAGCGGCTGGTCGGGACCTACGGAACGCCGTCGCTGGACAACGCGATCTTCCAACACTTCCACTACGTGGTGAAAGGGGACGAGGCGAAGTTCGGGATTCCGAAGTATCCGAGGGAATCACCGAGGAAGGACTGGAAGAGGTTCATAGAGTCCGTCAACAGGGGAGGATATATGATCCTAGATGACGAGGGAACCATGGAAGACGAAGCGGGTTCGAGACGAGGAACGGCAGGGTCGGCCAGGACCATACTCCTACATTTGGCCGCGCCAAATGGGGACATCTTCTTATTCGACCTAGGGACGTATGGGAAGAAGGACGGGCCGAAATTAGACCGGTTACCGAAAGCGGTACAAGTCTTAGTAAGAGAGAAGTCGACGACAAAAGTGGGATCGGCGATTCACGAGGACGCGGAGAGGATCATCGGTCCGGACGCCACCAACCTCCTGGATATGCAGAAGGTCTTTATGGCTATGACGGCACCGGATGGGTTGGGGCTAGTCGAAAACACAGGTCTATGCGGGGCAGTGGCAATGGGCCAACTATTGGGGCTCGTGTGTCACAAACCGATGGACTGGGGGAAGTTTAGGGAAGAATACGGAGCAGAACTAGCGAACTCGCTAAAGTGGGGAGCGAGACCGGGAAAGCAGGAGGTATATCAATTTCGCAGAGGAGCGATAAAGGTATATCAGAAGCGATATATCTTGCAGGAAGACTGGATTATGATAAGTTTGCTTAACTTATTTATGACCGTAGTCATCGAGAGGGAACCAGGAGCATTTCTGTTATCGGGATCACCCCTAAGCTGCAGGAGAGCCTTTAAAGTGGCCTTTGACGGTCTGGTAGACCACCCGGGGCTGAAGGGCGAGTCGGTGTACTACAACAGCCGACATCTGGTAGACGGGGAGACAGATACACCGTATCAGAGATGGGAGCAGCTAGAGGCGGACAGACGAGAAGCAAAGCGACTGGAAGAAGTCGCTAGACGGGAGAGGATAGAAGCAGAGGAGAGGGAAGAGGAGGCCAGGGCACAGAGTTACGGCTTCGAGGAACAGGCGGGCCTAGACGAACTTCATTGGACTTCGTCAGGGAGTTCGGGGGAGTCTCTAGGGCGAGAATTGGGATGGACGGTGGGATCGCCGAAACAGTCCACGTCGGGGTTGCAAACGATGCCCATACCAGCGGGCGCCGAGGGCGACCAACCGCCAAGGAAGCTAAGGGAGCTAGAGGGATGGAAAGCTACGGGCGAGAGCCAAGGCGGGAAGGGACATAGTGGATCCATCGGGATACCGGGATTGGAGACACTACCAGAAGAGGAGGACGACGACGACGAGTTCGGAGAGATGCCGCCCATCGAGAGGATAGGCCACTCGGACACGGACTGGGTTGGCGGAAGGGTGGTGACGGCCAGTGGGGCGAGGGCCTTCTGGAACAGATCCGGCAAGCGGACCTGGGTGCACGAGGAGCCGGCGATGGATTTCGCGGGGAGCACCATCAGGTTGGGCGAGCAACCGGGGACGGCACCACGGATAGTATTCGGGGAGACGATGCCCGAGAGGGGCGGAGAGATCGACGTAAACAGGGAGACCAACGTAGAGAAGTTCGCCTACCAGCGACTCCACAGACCGCGGAGATCGCTTGGGACGAAAGACGAGGTGGGACGGGAGACATTGGTACTCGGCTGCGACTACTGTGGGAGACAGACCCATCGGGAAAGCAGCTGCCTATACC
Organism: Nemertoderma westbladi; assembly: GCA_032718475.1. Lineage (NCBI taxonomy): Eukaryota > Metazoa > Xenacoelomorpha > Nemertodermatida > Nemertodermatidae > Nemertoderma > Nemertoderma westbladi. The sequence goes on from JAUCBJ010007820.1 coordinate 27,717, forward strand.
GGTTCCAAAAGGGAACCTTTTGTCTCTACTGCAGAGAACCAAGTCACAGGATGGGGGCGTGTCCACGGTTGCATAACCGATGTCCAAAGTGCCACTTTCGGGGACACTACGGGCGCGAGTGCGACTGGATGAGCGACGAGGAGAAGTTCACAAGATTCGAGGAGTGGGCCGACGTCGGGGCCATGACGCGCCAGCGCATGAAGGCCCAAGAGTTCAAGTGGGGTTTCTTCCTTATAAACCAGGAGACCCACATGGAAATCATAAAGCGAAGGTTACCGTTTACCTATCAAGAGGTAGCAACGGCGGCGTCGTACGCTGGAGTGATGAACACGCAACGATACCTGGACAGGTGGACGCCAGAGAACCGAAGGGAGTTTAGGGACTTCTTGGCGGAGCACGTACCAAAGGCAATGAAAATGATCCTATGGGACGCCACTAGAGGGAGACAACCAGGCCATTCTGAGGGGCCACCGGCGAAGCGATATCGGGCACTAATAACACCAGCGCCCAAGGAGCCAACGACCGGGATTAGCAAGGAAGTGGCGGCGAAGGTCCGAAAGCAGAAAGCGGATGATGCCAGAGGAACGGTGATAACCAAGAAACGGCCCAGGGAAGAGGACGCCAGGGGGAACTACCCCCGGAGGAACAGATAGGTTCCCAGAGTCGAGGGAGAGAGACTGGGACTTAGACGTGGTGCGCCTGGCAGGCGCCGCGCGTGGAACGTACGAACTATTAAGTATAAATTTAATTAATGCAAATAATCGTATAAGTGCAATTTGTATGTATGTACGTAGTAATTAGCAGTAAAAATACATACGTTTGGAGTAAGTACTATAGTCATACAACCTTTCTCAATTAGCTACTGGGACTGGGGGATAACTGACTATGGCACTATGGACGAGACAACTGACAATTTCACGCTTCTTGAGTGCGACGGCACGAGAGGGGGGGGAGGTTCGTCAGGAGAGATAAAAATAGTCAAAGTGGAGTTGAGGATCGGAGTAAGAGTGCGAAGTGCGGAGAGAGTGCGAACGCAATTCTAGTGTGGGGGGGGGGAGAATAAGAGGCTGAGTGAGGGACGAGGAGGTCCTGGGGTATGAGAGAGTTAGGGTGAGAGTGGAGGGGAGATAGGGCGAAAGTGTTGGGGAAACAAAAGTCGCGTGAAGAGGTGAGCGCGATCGGCCCGACATGAGACGCCAGGCACACAGGGTAGCGTTATCATACCCATAAGGGGCGGCCTGGAAAGCCGGCTCCTAGAGAAAAGATTTCCACCCCACACCCGATACTAGATCGGGATCCAGCAGGATTGTAACGCACTTTTTTGGTTGATGCTATCTTCTTACCGGGAAGATAGCATGGGGGGGAGTGTTAGCTTATTCAATCCCGCCAACACCCCATAAAGTTATAAGCCGATAAGCAATATTGGGAGCCACGAGATTGGGCAATTAACCAACTCGTGCCATCCCAATAAGAGTGGGAAGGAAGCACACAATAGGGGTCAGGGGCCAAACCCCTAACCCAGAGAGAACAGGAGGAGTGAACGGGAACACTCCACGGGGCGCCAACAAGGGTATTAACCAATCAGAGGGGGGAAAGGCATCGATTGAGTAGCAATAAGGCCACCGTGCAATATAACCAATAACCTATTAATCAGTGATTCAGTTATCTCAGTGCAGCAGTGCTAGCGTAGGTTGGTAGTCAATTAGTTTAGTTAGGGGATCACGGGACTTTAGTTACCGTATCCCGCCTTGTACACATTATATCTATATCTATATCCTATGCCCTATTATTATTATACACCGAACTTCAGAACTCAGTTACTTTCTTTCATCCTTATACACGGCGGGGACGCGTGGACTAAATTACCACACCAGATAAATCGGGATCCCTCCTGGATCCCGTCACATTAGTAGCGCCCCGAAAGTTTCTTAGCAGCAGGATTATAGAGTTTTCCGATGAGATTCAGGAGATCTGTAGACAGTTAGATTGGTTAGGTAAGTCTCAGGAATACCAGAGTTCTATGGTTGTTGGAGCCGTAGCATCTACTTTGCCAAAAGGTGGAGTAGGTACTCATTGGGACAAAAGGGTTCTCTATATGATGGACCAGCAACAAAGAGACCCTACCATAGCTGATCTCATGTCATTCTTAAATGGAGAGGTAAGATTACAGCTCCTAAAGCAGTCCAGAGAGAAGACACCGGAAAGTAAGGTAAGTGAAAAACCCGTTACTAGGAGAAAGGTAACACCAGTGTGTTATACGGACGATGGCAAAAGCCAAACCTCCTACGATGAGAACAGCGGTAAGGACACCGAAAGATCTTATTATGTCAATAAAACGAGAAAAGACGTAAGTAAATCTAAGTCTCGAACCACTGACAGGAGAGAACAGGTAACAACAGTCCTCCTCCTCCTACGTCTCCTAAGAGAATTAATGGAAGAAAGCCCGAGGAAAGAACAAGTGTGCACAGGTTAAAGTAAGTAACATCAAACCCAAATGTGTATTGTGCGACGGGCCACATCACTTGAGTGGGTGTGATGAATTCTTGAAGAAATCCCTGAAGGATAGACGTGATGTCATGTGGGATAAGCGGTTGTGTTATAATTGTCTCAGACGAGGCCATCAACGACGAACCTGTTACTCAGACGCGAAGTGTGCTAAGTGCGGCGTGAAACATCATATCTTGCTGCACACAGAATTTGACAGAACCCGCACGAGTCAGGTAAGTGAGCCCGAACTACAGTACATGTCCAATTCAGTGATGTGAACGACACTGACCACAGTTCGGAGATGGAAGGATTCTACACGGACGAATTCTCCGACGAAAATGAATCCAGTTATATGATCAATACCACTGTGTATCGAGCACTTACGTATGAGACTGAAACAGACTGTGAAGATCCCCGACTGACTATTCCGGATCGACAGCCATCTTGGAAAGCGCCAACTTCATCTGTCGGAATCCGAGAATTCCCTGTAGTGCAACTGAGGGTCCATGGGATAGGGAAGAGCTTGATAGTAAATGCCCTCCTTGACTCCGGCAGTACAGGCACCTTTATTGACAAAGAACTAGCCGAAGACATCTTTGCTGGACAACCCAAGTTCCGAACTAAGTTGAACCTTTCCGGAATTATGCAGGTTTGGAAATCCACAGTAGCCACAGATTACTACGTGGGTGCATTGTCCACTCCCCAGGATGAACTAGGAGAGGATAGTCTAAGGTCGGTCAAAATGGTAGCGATAAAGAAATTTGCTACTAGCCAAGTGGAGCCTTACAACTGGGATGAAGACCATTTTACCCAGCAACATAATATACCTAGATTCAACACAGATTATCCAGGGGTGCATATCTTACTCAGCCAAAATGCGCACGAAGCGCTTGAGACATTAGAAAAACGGCCTGCTCGACCGCAACCACTGCAGACGTATGCGGGAAGAACGAGAGTAGGTTGGTACTTCACTGGACCTTCCCGTAGAACCTTAATGGAAAGACTCCCTAATGAAAGAATACACCAGGTGAGTGAATGGGAAGAAGAAATCAGTGAGGAAGAAACCACAACTGAGGAAACTACATACTCCTCAGACAACGACGACATCAACCACTTGTATGATGAAGAAAACACCATCGATCTTCTCACTGAGAACCAAACTTGGTTAAACCAAGTCAACCTATGCCATCTTATCAATCAACATGGCGGACAATTTACTTATAACGATGAATTAAACGAAGTGATAGATCGAAACAATAACAAAATCCGTGATAAACACGCCATACGATTCTTTACTCAAGAAGCCGTAGAGCCCAATTCCTACGACAAAGCCTTGTCTGTCGAGAAAGAGAGAGCCAAGCAGATTCAGGAAACGACTACACGTTATCTGAAGGACGAAGGTCGCTATGAGATTTGTCTTCCGTTCCGACGGCGAGAACCCAGCTTCGTAAATAACCGACCTTTAGCGGAAAAGAGAATTGCACAACTACATTGGCATCTGACGGCCAACGTTCAAGCCTGGGAAATGTATAAAACCCAACTGAAGAAATTAATTGACAAGGGATATGCGGAGCGAGTTCCGGAAGAAACACCCATAATGGAAAGAACGTATTATCTAACACATCATTACGTTCCCAAGCCCGGTAAACCCAACGAAGTCCGGGTAGTGTTTGACGGCTCCGCCCTTTACATGGGTCAATCCCTGAACTCAGAACTGTTGCCGGGACCCAACTTACTCCAATCTTTGTTGGGAATATTATTAAGACTGCGGCAATATTCTATCGCAATCGCTTTGGCCATAGAAGGCATGTTCTTACAAGTCAAGGTGCTGGATAGGGATCGAGACAGCCTACGATTTCTGTGGTGGCCTGAAGAAGACCTCAACCGAAAACCGATGGAGTACTGGATGACTATCCAGGCTTTCAGGATCATCTCGAGTCCCTCGAACGCTTGTTCGGAAGTGAGTACAACTGCCGATGACAACCGAGATGCCTTCTCTAAAGCGGTTATCGACAACATCAAATGGGATATATACATGGACGACAATTTAAAGTCCCTCCCATCGGTGGAAGAAGCCATTGATGTTGCCAAGGGAACTGTAGAGTGCTTGCAACGCGGTGGATTTCGGCTAACCAAATTCACCAGTAACTCCCGTGAGTTTCTGGAATCGATCCCGGTAGAAGACCGAGGTGTTAAAGATCTGGACCTCATCAAGGATGATCTTCCGGAAACCAAGATGCTTGGGTTAAAATGGGACACGGAGAGAGATATCTTGTTTTTTCAGTTAAAACAACGAGATAATCCAGTTAGAACTAAACGGATTTGTCTAAGTATCCTGAGCACTTATTGCGATCCATTGGGATTTATTAGCCTAGTTATATTAGTCGCTGGGAGTTTAGTGCAACAAATGTGGCTAGAAAACCACTCGTGGGATGATCCACTTAAGGGAGAACTGCTAAAGAAGTGGATGAAATGGGAAGATTCTCTACCATCCATCGAGAACTTTAAGATTTCCCGTTCATATTTTGGTCACGTTCTCCTCACGTATTCCTATCAACTCCATGTGTTTGGAGACGCCAGCGATAGGGGAATAGGTATAGTAGCCTACCTGAGGGTTGAAACTCTGGATGGAATTAAAGTTGCCTTGGTCACCTCTAAGGCCTTGATAAACAACAAACTACGAGTTCCTAGAGCGGAGTTAAAAGCGGCTCTATACGCTACAGCCATCGGCCGGAATGTAACAGAACAGATCGACTATCCACTAGAGATAACTGTCTATTGGACTGATGCTTTACTCGTTCTGGAGTATATAACAAATGAAGTCTGTCAGTTCAGCGTCTTCGTTACCAACAGAGTAGGGTAGCCATTATACTCAGTCGCTCTAATGTAGATCAATGGAGACATTGCCCTGGGACGATTAATCCAGCTGACATCGCCTCCAGAGGAGCAACTCCTCAAGAACTGATAGATACTCCAGACTGGTTAGATGGACCCGACTTCTTAAGTAAAGAAGAGGATGAATGGCCCCCTCATCTCACCACGGCGGAGATTAGACAAGCCAAGGGAGCGGAGAAAGTCAAACCTAAAACCCGGACGAGTAAATCAAAGTTATTTAAACCCGTGATAGATCTGTCTGTACTACACACCTCCGGGGACGACACTGTGGATCTAAACTCACCCACCATGAATAAATCTGTTATAGAAATCAGAGAAAGAGACTGGAAATCTGGAACACCAGATGTCTCGCAAGGACTCTCCCCTCTCCTACAGAGAGCAATAAATCATTATAGCTCCTGGTCCCTCATTAATGTTTGTGTCCCTCATTAATGTTTGTGTCCCTCATTAATGTTTGTGTCCCTCATTAATGTTTGTGTCCCTCATTAATGTTTGTGTCCCTCATTAATGTTTGTGTCCCTCATTAATGTCTGTGTCCCTCATTAATGTTTGTGTCCCTCATTAATGTTTGTGTCCCTCATTAATGTTTGTGTCCCTCATTAATGTTTGTCTCCATCATTAATGTTTGTGTCCCTCATTAATTAAATGTTTGTGTCCCTCATTAATGTTTGTGTCCCTCATTAATGTTTGTGTCCCTCATTAATGTTTGTGTCCCACATTAATGTTTGTGTCCCTCATTAATGTTTGTGTCCCTCATTAATGTTTGTGTCCCTCATTAATGTTTGTATCCCTCATTAATGTTTGTGTCCCTCATTAGTGTTTGTGTCCCTCATTAATGTTTGCGTCCCTCATTAATGTTTGTGTCCCTCATTAATGTTTGTGTCCCTCATTAATGTTTGTGACCCTCATTAATGTTTGTGTCCCTCATTAATGTTTGTGTCCCTCATTAATGTTTGTGTCCCTCATTAATGTTTGTTTCCCTCATTAATGTTTGTGTCCCTCATTAATGTTTGTGTCCCTCATTAATGTTTGTGTCCCTCATTAATGTTTGTGTCCCTCCTTAATGTTTGTGTCCCTCATTAATGTTTGTGTCCCTTATTAATGTTTGTGTCCCTCATTAATGTTTGTGTCCCTCATTAATGTTTGTGTCCCTCATTAATGTTTGTGTCCCTCATTAATGTTTGTGTCCCTCATTAATGTTTGTGTCCCTCATTAATGTTTGTGTCCCTCATTAATGTTTGTGTCCCTCATTAATGTTTGTGTCCCTCATTAATGTTTGTAGAAGGGTTTACTGTGGAAGATCACCCATGGTGGTGAACATGCATTCCTTGGCCTAAAAGATTCTCCCATTCATAACTATATAATATTTATATAAAACCTACAAACTCTAAACTTAACTTAATACAGATAAAAATAATTGTGAAAGTACAGTAGAGTAAGAGTGCAGTATTATTATCCAATTGGCTAATAATAAAATATACAGTACAGTATAATCTGTTCATTTATCTGCGTGCTGGTGGCTGGACGGTAATAAACCATTATTTCAGCCTCCAGTATACAATACAGTACAACAGTAGTAGTGGGTAATAACTAGGGTTCAACAGAAGGCACTTTATTGGGCCGAACCGAACCGAAGCAGGGCCAACTTCGGGCCGAAACGAACCGAATCCGAGCCGAAGTTCAGAAAGTTGGCAAGTTATGATCATAAATTCGTATTTACGTCACTATAGGGCCTACTGGCAGTCTGGCAGTGGCAGACTGGTACCTATTTCAGTATTTGGTCTGCGGACTTAGCGAGAAAGCTATGATTAATTAAAAAAATAAGTACTACTGTACAAATATTTAGCAATATTTAGCCTAACCTAAACTACTGTATAGTGGGGTCGCTTAAGGTGAAAATCGTTAATTATCGGACAAAAGCATGAAAGTGTCACTATATATGTAAAAAAAATGTGTAGATTAATCTGAGCCTGTGTACCAAAAAAATTGACTACTCTCCTAGCTACCGGGTGACTTTTTCATAGCAACCGGGTAAAATCTTATTGAATTCTGTAAACGCCATTGTGTTTCTGTGATATTATTGCATCTAATTAATCTGGTTTTGAATTTGAATCGTGAACCCCATTATACAGTATGTCTAACAAGCAGTTGGAATAAATTATTGAAGTTGGAAGCAGTTCTTACAGATTTTTTAGAGAAATACAGTATATCAACATTGACATTGTATTATTATATTATTATTATTATGGGGTCAGTTCCGCCCCTGGCTACATTTTTGGATTTTTAACAGTACTTTTATACTTTTACAACTGTAGTTTTATAAACACACATTTTCCCCATAAGCCTAAAGTGAAATATTTTTATTGAAACGTGTATCAGCTCTAATATACATAACTACTAACAATCTTATATTGATATTTCGGTTCATTATCCAGCATTTCAATCAGAATTGCAGGCAGTTGCTAGGGAAAGGTCACCTTGTTGCTAAGGAAACGTGTATCAGCGCCGATGTCACAAATATTCATCTTCTCTTGCTAGAGACAGGCTGATTATCCCAAGTTTCAATCAGATCAGAATCTCATTAAATATACAGCGGTTGTTAGGGTAAGGATACCCTGTTGCTATGGAAACGTACATAAGCGCCTATGTCATTAATAACAATCTTATATTGCTAGTCAGGTTGATTATCCCAAGTTTCAATCATAATTTCATTAATTGTACACTGGTTGCTATGGAAACGTGTACACGACTTCTATCTTTAAACTAACCCAGTTATATAATCGTAATTTTTCTATATGGCGAGTTTCAATAACAGATATTTTCATGCTTTTGCCCGGCGATTTTGCTATATTTTACCCTTAAGCGACCCCACGAGTATAATTAAGCTAATTTTGAAACTACCCAACAACCCAAGTAAACTGGAAACAATTAAAAAAATAATGCCATTTAAATGGCAGTTCAGTCCAAAATTAATTAGTACAACGATGGACAGATTGATTAGTCTTACTGTCTTCTGGTCTTAGCTCAATCAGTCAATGTAATACTTGGAATATTTAGCAAAGTTTGCTCCGGGCTTCTGCAGTATCAATTGCAGAAGCCGAACCGAACCGAAATTGCCAAACTTCGGCCCGAACCGAACCGAAGCCGAAGCTTCTGTTGAGCCCTAGTAATAACCACAGTTGGATGGACAATTACACTATACTGTATATTGTATTGCATTCTGTTCTGAGTACTAGAGTAGGCAGCCTACAGTTATGTAAATAGAGAAGTGCAGTATAATAATTGTTGTACAGAATTGTATTATCGATTAGGGTATTAAACGCCTAAAGCAATTGGGTTAAGGTTCTTTATAACATACTGTATTATTTTATATTTAGGCCTAAATAAATATTATTATCTATTAATATTTTTACGTTTTTTTCTATATCAATTTTGAGAATTATTGAAACTCGAAATTAAATAAGGCTGTATTACGAATGTTTTTTTTTACAATTAAAAAGTAATGCTTTCCTCCAAGACAATGTACTGTCTGTATTTTACTCAATAAATTTTGTTAAAATTTATTTAGCATTTGAAACGTTTGAAACGAAGCCGCCAGGGGCTATAGTTTGAACGGTATGGTTGTTCAATTGTTCATGCAGATAGCAGATAGATGTTTAGGTATTAACTATGACTTTTTATTTGGCCACAATACCAAATAAATTTTAATTTTACCTTTATTTTACTTAAATACATTTAGTACCGTATTAATTGCCGTCATAAATAGCTAGGCCTAGTACAGTAGGTCCACAGTCAAAGTTTTCCATTTTATAAGCTGTAGTTTCATATATTTTGAAGGGGTTTTGTCGAAGGCAACAAAATCTTTACAACACAGTTAATGCTTTCTTGAAAGTACATTGGATTTACTTGACCTAGTGGTGTACCTGTCCCGGAACAGGAGCCTGTGTATTTCTCGATAACTATAAACCTGGGTATGGTTTATATTCTGCATTAGCACCTGATACCACAGCATATAGAAAGCTATCGGATATAATCTATAGATTATTTCTAATTAATAAATAGTTATTTCTGGCTATTAATATTTTCTGGGTGAAATTAACAAAACGTTCCTCGGCCTTCTTCCTCTTATGTGCTAGTTAAATAGCTAGCTATTTAAATAGTTAGCTAGTTAGTTAAATAGCTAGTTAAATAGCTAGCTATTAAAAATTCGGACATAAAAAAGATACTTTCTTTTTGTCTAATGAATAATGATACACTTCAAATTAACACGTCAATCGTATTAATTAATTGTAGCTTCGTATCTCGGCCAAAGAAGGAAATTCAGTATATCATCATGGGTGGATTATGTAAAAAAGTATTTCGAAAGAAATATTTTCTTCTGCTAGCGGGGATAATTTCCATTCAAATTGCTTCATTAATTTTTAAACAGCCCAGAAACTCAGAGGAATTTATCAACATTTCGGAACCTGCCAATTATTATTTATTCCCCTTTCCTGTTCCCTACCGTCTCGGCTTTCTAATAGAGAATCCGAATGCTTGTAGTCATGTCGACGATAAACTGTTGGCAGTTGTACTTGTTAAATCGAAACCGGTCGATTTCGATAATAGAAACGTAATCCGGGAGACATGGGGTAATCCGAGGTTCGAGAAAAGTCTCAGGATTAGGACGCTATTTGTGTTGGGGAGTGGCGATAAACAGTCACAGCCACGAATAGTAGAAGAATCTCAGGTAATAATCATGTTTGTTTATTGTATACAATAGACGGCGATAGACGTCAGCCTGTATGGAAACTACTGTAGCTAAATTTTTGAATAGATGGAAATAGTTCTACAAAGTTTTAGTTTAAGAAAATGGAGAATTCTTGAGAAATGAACAAAAGATGGGACCAACCGACAGTCAGACATACACGAGGTTGAGGTAATGGCAACCGTATGCTAAGATCGCGTACTTTCGTGGATCACCTCACAATTAACTACAATCTAACTAATACCTACAGTACAGTACAATACGAATATTATGAGCATAGGAAATTCTGGACTATCATTCCCACGATTTAATTGTAGATCTAATAATAATAAATTTACAGGAGACCTACAGTAAATGAAATCTGTATTAATTTCAATCCAGGAATTCGGGGACATTATCCAAGGAAACTTTATAGACAGTTTCCACAATCTAACGATGAAGCTAATAATGTCATGGAGTTGGGTACTTCTTCATTGTCCGAAGACGGCTTACGTGGTTTCAGGAGACCAAGACATGTTCGTCAACACGTATCTCCTTGGAAACTATCTGCGTAGTTACCATAGCCCTACTTATGGGTTTTATGGAGGGCGCGCCAAGGTAACGTAAGCGTCTGAGCATACGTGTACCTCCGTTGTCTGTATGTCGGTCTGTATGTGAGCTTATGTTTGAATGTTAATAACACGGTAAATCTTTAATGAAATGAAACCAAACTTTGTAAAAGTTCGTTGATTATTATTAACTTTAACTTATTCCTAAGTTAATCATTATCGATGGTTGTCAGTCTTCCATTAACTTTAAATTAATGCGCCGGGTTCATTGTGTCAAGTATAATGAACACATATAATGTACAATCAGACTCTACAACATTGGAGGTGTTTAATTATTCTCCCCTAGATTAACACTTGAACGGAACCGCCTCCGCTTTGCAGGACATTGCTATAGCCGTGAGGACCAGCCAGTGCAAAATCTTGTGTTTTGGTGGCCTCATGTAGTGAACAAGCATGGTAGACAGCGCATGACTTTCTTGAGACGCATCTTAAAGGACACTGGCCTTGAAGATGCGGATGATTTAGCAAATGTCATGGGTGATTGGTAGTTGTGGCGGCGCAATTTTGTCGACTAGCCGGCACAGCATTCTTAAAATATATGTAATATATATAATGCAGCTGTAATGCAGTATGCTGATAGTTATTGAATCATAAAGGAATATTAAAATTTTGTAAAAAATGACCTACTATACATAGATATACTACACCAGGTCATAGAAATTCCAAAACGATTTACTAGTGCTACTCTCTTTAAACATTCATTCAACATTTAAATTATCTTTTACTTTGGATTATTTAGCTGGACGACCACCCCATTCGGAATAATCGCTCCAAATACTACATACCCCGGAGTGAGTACCTCCCGGACGATTACCCCCCTTACTGTAACGGAGCCTTCTACATCCTCTCCATCGACGTGCTTCACCGACTCGCTCTCCACGCCGACGATGTCCCTCTTGTCCGCACCGACGACGCTTATGTCGGCATTGTCGGATCCACGTTCGGTCTGCAACCGGTTCACATCGAACAAGTTCGAGTTATAGAAAGCAACTCCGTCGCTCCATGCCATATGGCATGTTCTATCGCCCAGAACTATATAATGTCGCCGGAAGCAATGCGATTTTTTTGGGATAACTTAGAATCAATTTACTACGAAGGCCGTTTAACTCTCACCATTACGGCCCGTTGCCATGGCAGATGCTTTACATAACCGGAAACACAATCAGTTTCTATTTATTAATTGTCTATTCATTAATTAGTGGATTGATTGATTTCTAATTATTTTCTCTATTTATTAATTGTCTATACAGTATTAAGCAATACTTGTCTATTCAAGTAATTATTTGTTATTATTTATTATATATTATAATTATTTAATTAATTAATTTGTCTATCTTAGTATCGGAAATTAGTTCATTCATTAATTTCCCAAGTCGATGTACGCTGCTAAATGATAAGCTGGTACAGGCAAACGTTTATAGCATTAAGTCTAAGATAGGTCAGAGGTCACGGCGTGGTAGTTAGCTATTCTGTAGTTTGCGGTGAAAGCAAGAGGGTAGCCTACCTGTTTTACAGCACAAGTAACAGTAATACATATTCAAAAACGTTTTTATTGTTGTTAAATTTTAATATCCACGCTTTTCACCCTATCCAAATTTGTATTTCGTATTTACTGTATGTATTTTTAGTAGAATGATTCCCATTACATGTCATTCGATTTCTCTCGACCACAAATTACAGGATTACATCAAATTAATAAGTCAGATATTTATTAGCAGATAAAGGGAGGGAGGTGTCTTGACGAACTCAAAACGGAACTCTCTCTAGGGAAAAATCGACGCAAATTGCAAAACGAAACTGTAATTTGTTCTATTGAGTTTTGTTTATTGTTTTGGTTATATAATACCGTCCCACTGCAACTGCTTATTTCCCTTAATTTATAAATTAACGTTGAGACGAGATATGTATTAATTCCCTGATATATCCCTGTATCATACTTTGAGGCCCTTGAGTAGATCATGTTATGTACTAAATAAATGATGTACATTTCTCATGTTTATAAAACAATATAATATGTCACTCTTCTGCCGTCAGGGTACAGTACCTACCGTTAACCATTACGGCAACATACCCGATACAAAACCCCATCATTCATCGCCCCAGGTTGGCGTGTATCAAATAATTCCTTAGCAAGACATTTTGCTCAATTAGGCGTGAAACTGGTTTAGATATACAGCGAGCTGCGGTTGCCTACCAAACAAACAATTTCCCCCCACCCAAATCCGTGCCAAATTCATTGATTGAGGGGCCTAAACACTTAATATCCCAAAACCTAATGGATTGCCACCTCAAACATTATACCTACTCTGTATTTAATCGTCATTACTAATACTAATGATATATAATAATATAAATTGATTTGTAATAATTTACTTTATTCAAGGCCCGTCTCGTTCGATTCAACTTGTTTCAGCAATGTTGTGCAGTCAGTACCACAACACACTAGCAACTATGCTGCTGAAATTAGTTTATCAACATTTTTATAAACATTTATAGCTAAATTACCACAATATCTAATTTGGCTATAAACATTTATAAGGAGAGAATATATATTATTATTAAGGAGAATTCGTATCAATATATTATTATTATTACATTATGGAAACTAGCAAACATTTTAACTCAATATTTTAGAAAGAATTTGAATATCCAATTTCTTTTTGACGAACGTAAGTTGCCCTGCCCTGTTTTATTGAACGACATTGAATTCCAATCAATGGCAATGTCTGGTGACCCACGAAGACACCACCGTCACCATGGTAACAAACTCGCCTGTCCGGAATGTGGGATGGTGTTTCGCCATTGGGACCAACTCAAGTATCACCGATCTCGGTTCTGTATTGGGGACACGAATGAGGTGAGTATTGGGAGACAGATAT